>PVKA01006884.1:0-13401 GCA_004027165.1 Ctenomys sociabilis
TATAGCTACTTTCTCTTAGTTCAGTGAGAAATAGATTTTTGCAAATAGTGTTTAGACAAAATATCATGTCCACATCTTGTACTATGAATGACTACTATGAAGACAATATACAATGTGTTAATTATTGTAACTGTCCTACTGACCTGCTCTGAAACTGTCTCATCGCTATTTCTTTGCCAATAAAATTAATTTTAAAAAGAAGCAGCATTATGATAAACCCCTTCTTTAGAAAGCTTTCATTTCTATCACTATTATCACAGGTTAAATTATATTTTATGCCACCTTCAAGTAATAATTGAGGCGGTAGAATGCAGAGGCATCACAAGGAGCCCCACTTAATACAAATAACTATGGACAGACCAGCACTTCCACAAACTGTTTCCTTTTTCTGATTGCCAGTTAAATACAGTTGTAATCCATAGCTTAACCATGAAGGTCATACACTAAGGTCAACACACACATCTAGCACTGCAGTGCACACAAGCTTGCCCATGTGTACAACTGGAATCAATTACAAGGCATGGCCTAACAGACATGAGGGTTAGGTACGTTCCACAGGCATAAAACTTCCTCTTGCACACTGAAGTCATCATGCATGTGGGCAAAGTCCAAAGAGCTTTTGTATTTGTGCTTATTCTTCATTTAACTTTTAAAACACTACTATAATTGAATATTGAAGCCAAAACAACAGCGAGCAGTGAGTACATCATGATTCTAGTCCTTCGTGCACTCGCTACCGCACACCACACGCCAGCAGTGAGCGTTATTCCCTGGCCCCATTAAGAGGTCTGACACGGACACCACCTCTGGGATGGTGTTCGCCATCCTCATAGGCTTCTCCTTATAATGGCGCTGTCTTTCCTGATTTCATTAAAGTCCACTAGTTCTACTTGACCCATTTCATCAAGTTTCTTCTGCTTCCTCTCAGGTAAGTGTTTTTCCAGCAAGGAGAGTTTATCAGGAGAAAGAAAGCTGTTCTCAGGAAAGTTTACCTTAAATTTGATGATTAGACAACCATTTTCATGCAGTCTACGATACATTGGCCTGCCATCGTTTAGCACACACTTGATGTCTTCATGCTTGACAATTTGACCTGGATGAGAGGTGATGAGTGTATATTGGCTTTTGGAGTCCACACAGGGCTTCAACTAGCTGTACATCCATACGCATGAGATCTCCTCGTTGAGTAAAAACAGCATGGTCCTTCTGATCTAACACAACAATAGTATCTCCTGCCTCCAGCCCTGGTTCTTGGTTGCCTTCACCATGGAATGTTATCTTCAGGCCATCTTTCATGCCTTTGTCAATATGAACTTCTAGAATCTTCTTTTCTCTAACTATCTTCTTCCATTGCAGCTCTTACATCTGTCTTTAGAGCTGATGCATTCTCCATGGCCCTGGCTCTCCATGCACGCAGAATGAATTTGCTGAACCATTCCATGTGCTACCTGATGAATTCTCACTTGCATTCCAGTACCCCAGCATTTGGGACAGCACTCCACAGCTCCTTTCTTACCACTGCGGCCTTTACATTTGTCACAAATCCCATTCTTTTGCAGAGCTACTTTCCTTGTGGCACCATTATATACATCTAAGGTAACTGAGAGCCGATGCAACACATTTTTATGTCTCCCTTCTCTCTGCATCCTTCCTCTTCGTCCAACAAACATATCAAAAATATCCACGGAGGAGCCAAAACCACTACCTGCTCCACCCTCCTTAATTGCCTGTACTCTTGCTTTGTCACATAATTCCCTTTTCTTGGCTTCAAAGAGAACTTCATAAGCTTGAGAAATCTGTTTAGACATTTTGCCTCCACTTGGATTCTTATCAGGATGATACTTAGAAGCCAGTTTACTATAAACCCTTTTTGGTTCTTCCTGGGTAGCATTGGGCTCAACCCCCAAAAAATCATAATAAGTCCTTTCTTTCACCATTTTCTACAGGCGGTGAGCAGGCTGGGCTGCGGTGGGGTAGGCAGGAGGCAGCCCGTAGTGGTGTGCACATTGAGCAGCCACTGCTCCTCCAGTGCGTTCTCTAATCCCACTTTAATAGTTTATGTTATATAAGTGTATAAATATCTTAGTGTTTTAAGAACCAGTATCACATGGGTAGAAAATTCCATCTCTGAAAGACAAAAACGGATACACGTCTGTTGGCAATGTATTCTAGGAAGTCTGTGGCCCCTGCTTTTACATTGGTATTAATTATTAATTTGCTCAAAGGATTTAGGCAAGCCCCAGGTCCCTGAAGTTCACAGGCTATAGCCACCGGCCATGGATTTCTATGCTTTTCTTATGCCAGTGGCCTAATCTCATGAAATCATGTGTCCAGGAGATTGCCATGGAAGACCTGCAGGAGCCTTGCTCAGCCTACCTTTTTCCCCACCCACCCCTGAGAGAGGCTTGAAGAATTTTAGGCTGTCTTTCTCCTCATCAGATCCTTCTTAAACTGTGGCTTGCTCCCCTCTCCTCAATCTTGTGGCAGCCACATTGAGCTCACACAGTGGGAACTTTGGTGAGCCTGCCCTGCCCTCCCACCCTCCTAAGAGCCTTGCTCACCTGCACCCCACCTCCTATCACTGCTGCAGACTCAGGGAGAAACCAAGGTTCTTCTCTTGGGATGTAGTAGGATGTATTGAAGACTAGAGGTGCTTTAGAAGTGCAAAGAGCTTCAAAAAATGACAAAAGGCAATCTCAGACCTCCAGCCCACCCAACACAAGTCCAGATGACAAGATCATAGAAGAATTTGGAATTCATACTCCTGAAATGTCTGAGATGATAGCACCTGAAGTAAAGAAACAACTCCATCAGGCTATGGAGGAAATCGGATCACAAATAATATCTCAGGTAAAAAGGGAAACAAAAATGAATCATGAAAGAATTGCTTGAAATATCTAAGGAAGGCATATGCAAAAAAAGTAGAAGAAAATAAGAAAATGATGGAAACATTGAATGAATAATACAGGAAAGAACTAGAATGCATGAAACAGATTCAAACAGACATCCAGGACATTAACAATTCCACTGAAAGCTGGCAAAACCTCTTGAATGAAACAGAAAATAGAATTTCAGACCATGAAGACAGTGCTGCAGCTAATGAACACAAGCGGAAAGATTTCTTTAAAAATCCTTCACCCCCAAATTCAGATTCCTTGGCAATCCATTTGGGGCCCCTTCTATGTCTTTGTCAGACAGAAACTTTCTTTTTTCTAATAAACATGTTCTGTTCTTAACCTCCATTTTCCATAAAATGTATTCTTTAGTTTTAGAGAACTCAAATTTGTATCAGACACCTAGCAGGTGGGAGTTACTTTTCCCTATGCCATTATTATATTTTCAGAAAAAAAGTATTGTGATTTTTTAAAACTGTATTTAGTACAGGGTCTCCAGGGTCTTACTACACAGTCTGAACTCAGTAGTGATCCTCCTTTTTCTCAAGCTTTCCAAATGCTGGGATTATAGGCACATACCACAGTGCGCCAGTCTCAATCCCTGTCTTAGCATGCCCCAGGGGGAAAGGGAGCCAGGACCAGCGAGGCATGTGGATGGAGCCCTGGTCACTGAGTCTGCCAGAGTAATTGCTTTAATCCCCTGAGTTATCTGGCCGAATTTTTCAGGAAAAAAGTTTTAAAGGCAAGGTAGGGTAAGTGAAACAGAGTAGAAGAGAAAATGTGCTAGAACTCTGAAAGTTTATTGCAAAGTAAGATTTAGAGCATAATACATGTACTTTGAAATGTAGGGTCCCCTGAGTTATAACTAATATGTAGTGAAGTACTATTATACGTATCTGTACTTTTTTTTGTGCCACCTGAGCTTGCCAGGCACGCACTTATTCTACTGAGTCATCTCCCTGGTCCAATATCTGTACTTTTTTAAGTGAAAAGGCTCTATTCATAATCGAATTCTCAAAAAACTGTTTGAAATAATGTCATACTGCATATATGAAAATGGATTCTAAAAGACTGAATCAATTTTGTATTTTTATTCTGTATCTGTAGGTTAAGTTTCAAAGCTTTTGCTATGTACCAAATGAATTGGAATCTTGTTTATCATTGAAAACACTTTGCTGTGTGTGTCTCTCTTTCCACTAAATATATATTTATATTTCCACGCAGCTTTGCAAGAGGCATTGGAAGGAGGACATTGGCCTTGTCACTCAGAGTCTTAAAAAGAAGCAGCTCATTAGCAGGGAATTTTTGTGCTTACTTATCTCCCTTTCTCTGACTATATAAGATGCAGTCTGTGAAAGTGGGAGTTGCTGACTTAGAGTTTGACTAGTTTTTGATAAGAATCATTAAAACAGATTTCTAGGAGATAATTTTTGTTTTATAAATCTAACTTCTATTAGGGTACGAATTTTTATTCATGTGTCTTACTTAAAATTTTATATAAACATACACTTATAAAGTATAAAAATAACATATATGATAAGGAGACCTTTACTGACTAGCAACAGTATGTTAATCATTTAATTTTTTAAATTCAGCACAAACCATGTCATATGAATCTACTTCCTCATGGGAACTTTCACTTTAATCCAATAAAGTGAATCCTACTATTGTGATTAATAATAAAGCAAATTATAGCAAATTAAAGAATGTCTCATCTTTTATTATAAATTTCTCTTTTTCTATTTATTTATTTATTTATTTATTTATGTATGTATGTATGTATTTATTTATTGGTAAAACTGGGGGTTGAATTTAGGCCCTTGGGCTTGCCAGGCAAGTGCTTATTCTACTGAGCCATCTCTCTGGCCCCAGAATCTCTGTTTTTAAGGTTTCTTAGAAAGTTTTCTGAAACTTCATGCACATATGTGAATTCTTTAAGATAAAATAAAATTATTCCCTGATTATTAGTTACTTGCCCCATAACAAATAATCTATATGACAACAGGCATAATAAAAATTAGTATACATCATGGAGCACCCTTTAGGTGTAGTACTATTATGTAATTGGTTTAACTCTTAAGCTTCCACATAAGATCTTGTTAGTATCTTAAGTTTAAAGAAATCTGACAGTTGAAAAGCTTAATTAAATTAGCCAAAGGGTTTGCACTTACAGTTTACACATAGAGCTACTGTACTCCTTTGACCGTGTCCTGTACACAGATACTACTGCTCTGATGCCTAAAATACAATCAACTAAAATGCACAAAGTAAACAACATCCTCATTTCCACTAGGAAGGCCTCATCTACTGTGATTATATCATTTTTATAGTTTTTCTTTTTTTAACCATGTTTCCCTGACCCAAAACACAAGAGTTTGGAAAAAGAATGAGGTCTTTGTTTGATTGAAGACCTAGTTTGTGTGGGAGAAAATTGGAATATGATGAAAAATTTTTAGAGAGCAAAATGGTTGAGCTTGAATGCTGTTTACTTCGAAGTCCATGAAAATGATTCACTCTCGCTGATGTAGAACTTTTGTAGTCAATGACTGCCCTCTGTTGACAGGTTATATAAATCTCAACTTCTATTTTAGGAGCATCAAAGGTAAGGTCAGAAGAGTTCCACCAAAGTTCATGTATGAGGATGACTAATACAACTCAGAGGGCTGGCCCTGACTAGGCAGTGACAGCGACAGGCTCCAGGCATCTACCTTCAATCCTGTGTTGACGAAAGACAGTTACTGTTTTTTGCCCATTTTTCCATTTTCTGAAATTGTAACAAAGTTTATAGTAGTCAAAAGAATAAAAGAAATTCTTTTATTTTGACACTTTAAGCAAGATAAATACAGTGGTACCCCAGTTCACAAACTTAATTTCTTCCATGATTTTGGGGACGATGCCACATGTGTGTTCTTAGGGGGAAGATGACCACAGTTGATTTCATCATCTGATGCAGAGTTCATGAACAGAAGCACAGTTTGTTGAATGCTTCTGAATAGTGGCTTTACTGCACTGTTAAAAGTGAATCATATAGGACAAAAAAAAATTGAAAGAAGATGTACACTTGACCTCAAGTGTGACAGCAAGTATTTTATTATTCTGAATACAATTTTTTTGTCTATAATTTTTTCAAAGTTGATGCATACATTTTACATTGAATTTTAAAAAGTGTTATACAGTGAGTTTTTTCATAACTCCCAGACACATAGTTTAAATTCTATATGGCTGTCAATCCTCTATTGGTGATTTCAAAGGATAAACAGGATAGTTTTAAGAAACTTTAACTAGGGTTCACTTAATATGTTTATAATTGCTGTGTGGGCCCCGCCCCTGGGGTACACTGAGAAGGCAATTGAGACTGGACGTGGTGGCACACGCCTGTAATCCCAGCTCTTGGGAGGCTGCAAACAGGTGGATCACTATGAGTCCAATCTAGTAATAAGACCCCAAACACTCTGTAGACCCTTCCCTAAAAATGCAAAAAAATATATGCTTACAAAATTAAAATTAAGTTGTGCACCTTTTCTTGGATTATTATATAAGTGAGATTGTTGTTATTTTACTTCCTTTGAGGGTGATTGCTTTGTTTTTTCTCCTTAATAATCCATATCCAGTTAAGTAATTGAGTTAAGCTGTGGTCCTCAGGCTTTTCCTCTGAAAGTTACCCATTTTCTAGTCTTTTACAGGAAGGTTTGGAGTGTCAAGATTATTCAACTAAGGTTCAGTATCAGGGTGACTGATTCTCAGCCTCTCTCAGAAAGCAGGAGTTGAATACCTCTTGGGTGCTGAGTGTAATTGTGTCTTGATTCAATTCCAATTTTTTTCATAGAGGCACATGTGCACTAGGGAAAGGTTCAATGCTTTGTTAGCTCATATAGCTTGGAAATGTATTAATACAATTTTTGATGTGTAAACAGCATTCTTTCCATTGACAACTCAATGCACACTGAACAGAAGAACTGCTGACAATTTTTAAAATATAAAATTTCAGATTGCATATACTTTACCATCGACACAGACCTGATAGCTTTGATTATCTTATAGTTTTAAGTGGACAGAAGTGACAGAGAGAGATCAATGGTATGAAATACATACATAAAGACTTATACACTGAAGAAATACAAATGGCAAATACACATATGAAAAAGTTCAATATTATTTATCATTGAAAAATTCAAATCATCAAGAAGTCAACCAATAACAAATGCTGGAGCGGCTGTGGGAACCCTTTTCTACTGTTGGTAAGAGTGTAGACCAGTACAACCATCATGGAAATCAGTGTGGAGAGTCCTCAAAAAACTAAGATTAGAGGTACCATTTGACCCAGCTATTTCTCTCCTGGATGTTTTTACAGAAGAACTGAAAATGTCATGCCATAGTGATACGTGTGCATCTATGTTTATAGCAGCACAATTGGCCATAGCTAAATCTTAAAAACAACTCAAAATGCTCATCAACTGAGGAATGGATATAAAAATGATATTTTTATAGACTGGGATATCACTCAGCTATAAAGAAAGATAAACTTCAGGCTCTTAGAGCTAACCGGATGCAACTAGAGGTTGTGCTCATAAGTGATATAAATCAGGCACATACGTGTAAACATCATATTGTCTCCCTAGTGTGAGAACCTGGAAGAGCAAATAGGATGCGCAAGGTAAAATGGAGACTGTGAAAGGGAAGGAACAACTGGGAGGAGGGACGGGAGAAAAGAAAGAAGGAAGGAAGCGGAGAATGTATATATATGCACGGGACCACTTGAAAAAGTGTAGTGCTAGTTTCTGCTGGTCTATTGAAAGAAGTTAATGCTCAATTGTTTTTCTCTCTCTTGTTTAATTTTTTAAATAAGTTTTGACCAATTTTACAGTCATGTATCTGGTAACTGAACAATTAATTTGAAGACAACAATATGCAATGTGACAACCATTTTTGAATTCCTATCATTTTGTTTAGTGCAGTTCTGTATCATTTCAAGTGTTTTTTCCTTTCTTTACTATTTTTTATTCCCTTTCAAAATAAAAAATGTTATTTTTCTTGTGAAAAAAATATAAATTGTGCATTTACTTTATTATTCATCCAAGTATCATTAGGCAATTAACCAAATACTCTAATATGCACAAAAATTAGCAAAATTATTGGTATTTTTCAAGTTTATTTAGTTATTTATTTTTGTCTCAAGTTTATATGATATACAAATTATAGGTTTACAGTACATCTTTCAATTTTTTTGCAACAAATTTTTATATAGAAAATATTTTCAGTGCTGGAGAGATAGCTCAGTAGAATAAGCACTTGCCCTGCAAGTGCAGGGTCCTGATTTCAATCCCTGGTACCACAAGAAAAATAAAAAAAAATATATATATATATATATATATAATTTTTTCTATGTTATTTTTCCAGTTTGATGGATAATCTTTAATATCTAACATTGAATTATCATAATGTCTTTTATTTTATTTTATTGAGAAACAAATATCAATGAGAGAGTTTCAAAGCTGATTAACAGCACATTTTCAATAATTAAAACATTTTACATTGTTATCTTCTTAGTGGTTATCCATAGTACAAGAAGCAGACAGGATATCCTGTCCAAACACTATTATTACACATCTTTCTTCTCATACAATTTAGTGAAAGTAGCTGTATATCTATACTAACTATTCTGAATACAAATGCAAAACAATCCTTCCTTTGTATCCCCTTTTTTTGTTTATTCCTATCAGAGATGGGCATTGTATTGGCATTTAAATACTATAGGTGCTTGAATTCAGCAAGACAGTATAACACAGTCCATCAGTCCACAACAGTAGTGGGTTATCCACAGAAGTTGTTGACTAGAGCCTTTTACAGCTCAGCGTATTAATATGACTTTACTTTATATACCTCATTTTTATACTTTTCTGCTGGATGGTTAAGACCAAGATAAAGCAAGATATATAGAAGAAATGAGTTACCATAATGTCTTATATCCTCTCATGTCACTAGAAGAAGAGAAGATAATTTTACTGAACTGTCCATCCACCAGTGAATTAACTGACTACCCACTCAATGCTATCACAGCATTTATAACAATAAATATACAAGTAAATATTCTAGCATTTTTTATTTTAATTTTTTGGTGGAACCAGGGATTGAACTCAAGCCCTTGTGCTTGCCAGGCAAGAACTTATTCTACTGAGCCATTTCTCTGGCCCCTGGCATTTTTAAATTGATATTTTATGACAGTTCTTATGATGGAGGTCAGTAGACACACCGACATACCACATATTTTTGTCCACTAAATGTAATGTATTCATTTTGTCAAATAGTCTTGATGTGTAGTGATTAAACTAACATCTACTTTCAAGAGCCTGGAGAAAAGGTCTGGCCCTTGGGAAATATTGGGTATAAATTAAAGCAGGAGAAAATAGGAAGAAGGCAGTGCTGCCACTAATGCACTCTATTTGATGACTGGAATTAAAGGTGGAAGGAAGTGTGGAAACATGAATTTAAATGGAAGTTTTGTTTCAGGTCAGAGATATTAGAAAAGCTAAGCAGAATAGGCTTGGCTGGTTGATTAATATGCAGAGAACCCCTGATAGGCTTAGCTAGTTTATGCCATAATATGTAGGAAGAACCACCAAATGACGTCTTCTGTGTCTCCATGAAAACACTGCTGGTAAACAGCTGCCGTAAAGTCCCAGCAGAGCAAGGTCCGTTGAAAGTACTATACTTGCAAATTCAGCTTGAAAAACAGTAATATCATTTCAGAAAGAGGATGTTGAAGCCAGGATTTTTTTTCTTAGTCTGCTGGCAATGATCATATATTGATAATTTATTAGGCAGTTCAGGAAGTTGCGGGGAGAGGCTGCCAGAAACCATTTAGACTGAGAATTTTATTTCTTCTGCTTTGACAACAGTCAGTGGGAAGCTCATTCCCAATCCAGGTGACCTTCCTTTTAACAAAAGCCAGGCTAAACACACAGGAGGAGAATACAGGCAATAGCACATGCCTTTTATTCATTCCATCACATACAAAAAAATGTGAGTAATTCAGTCTAATTTTTGCTTGCCATTTTCTTTGAAGAGTTTAATGTTGACTGCTATTTCATCAAATCAATGAATTAATTTGGGGCAGATAATCTTGAGTAGTTAAGAGGAGTGGAATTTAGTGACAAGTAGATGGGTGTATGGTAGACAGCTCACAGGCAGCTTGAACAGATGGATGCGCTAGAGAGAATTCTCGTGGATGGCATGCATGCGCTCACATGAGATGCTGGCTCAGAGGAGGCTGCTAAGTAGGCAAAAGCTCTTCTGCTGTTGTATTGAAATTTGGTTAAGAGACCCACATATACCTTTCTTCCTGGGGATCAAAATTATGAGGCCAGTCCTGAGAGATTATCCGTGAGATGTAAAACATGGGCCTATAGCGGTAAATATTGATCTTTTATTCCCTAGTTTTTGGTTTCATAACTGAAATTGGAAGTACAAATCATTTGTCTCCCTAAAGTACATGCAAGTTATTATCCTGGGACTCACATTCAACCCATTAACTCTTTCATTGTCTTATCTGTGACTTGGGAATCTTGCATGATACCACTACACCAGTGGCACTATTTTATCTGTGACTTGGATAAAGTAAGAGATTTTTAAATTGGAGTTACTATATTTTAACTTTAGAAGTTCTCTGAAATTCTCCACTGGACATTTTTGCGTAATGTCGTAGCATTGACTTAATGCTCTCCGCTTCTTGCTCTTGCCTTTGATAGCCTTATACTTATTTTCCAGTTGTTTTTCTTTTGCAAACCTTTTTATTTTGAAATCCTTAGGACTCCTGTAATCCTGCTGGTGCTGTCTGCTGATTATCTACTGGGGTACCAATGATGGCCAAAATGTGTGGACCTGAGTAGTGAGATTACGAATGAGAACCGACTTGGATTGTTTATATTTTCAGAAAGAATGTGTATTTGTATACACCAGGTGTCACGGACAACTTCTGTTATCCCACATGGGAGTGTTTCCGTTACCATTTGTACAGTCACTTTATTCATAAAATTCTTGTAATGGAGTTTAAAATAGAGCAACACAACTTAATTTTAGTTTTGAAAAGTTTTAATAAAACATATATACACACTATGGCATCAAAGGACATTTTCTTCTTGAATGTAACAACATTAACAGAGTATAAAACCTGAAAAAAATTTTTGTAAAGATGTTTATTTCAAACTTTATTTAAATGACATGCATATTGCTTTAAATTATTCAGGGAAACTTGATTTCTGACTTGAGGTAACCTGGGATTTTTTTTTTTTAAGTTTTGTGTTTCTGCAGTATACATACAAAGGAACTGGAATAGATGCTGAATAAATATGTTTCAGTATATCACAGGAAGCTTCATATCCCTCTGCATCCTTGAGCACATTCCGTCAAGTACTCCCGTCACTCTTTCTCTGCATTCGCTGTGTTCAACATCATGTAATCAGGTTTCAACCATTTGACCACTGCAATTAATTAGTTCACTTTGCTTTGAGGGCCACTGGGGCTATTCAGTCCAGGCCTGAGCTGGGGTATGATGCACGGTTCCCGGCCCCTTCCTGTCTGCACTGGCACTGTGCCTTTCCTCCTTCCTAGCAGGAATGGTTCAGCCCTGCTCTGCGGTGTGTTTCAGCCATGACATTTGTGACTTGCATCCAGCTGATAATGGACTGGACCCCCTGAAACCATGAGCCGCACTGAACCTCCTCTCCTCTTAATTGCAAGTGTTGGGTATTGTGTCAGAAAGGATTAATGCAGTCCTCCTTTAAAAATAAAGCAAATTCTTTTTTAGGTGATCATCCGACCCAATATTTTGCTAAGTTCCACAGTCAAAACTCTTGATGTCATCAGTAGTGGCTATGTGGATTTCTCAACCCCTCAGGCACAGCTCCAGTTATCACACAATTACGTCCATCCACAGCCTGTGAGTGAAGCCCTCCTCCTCCTGCCAAGAGTCACTGTGACTCACTACTTAGTAAGTAAAAGACATACTTCATAGTGATCATCTTGGTCAGTGGACCTGGCCCTGTCCATACAGCTTGAGATCAGTCACACCCTCTTCCTAGAAATTCCCAGACATTTTTCCATTTTTCCTCAGTCTCATTTTCCACTTTTCTTTCCTAGACTCATCCATACCCCTGTTTTTTAATAGATTGTTTTCCAAAGCTGGATACTGGGGCTTGAACTAATAAGTGATGAAAAGCATGTTCAGTGTTTTCTTTTAACAGTTTGAGACAGGGTCTTCCACAGCTGCCCAGCTGACCTTGAACCTCTGTAATTCACAAGTAGTTGGAATTACAGGTGGATGTCTCCACATCTGGCTACACTTCTTTTGTTCATTTTAAAAATTAAATTAATTGCATTATTGGGGATTGCACCCAGCATTTTCTCAACAAACTATATCCTGAGCCCCTTTCTTACTTTATATTTTGAGATAGTTCATGCTAAGTTGCTAAGTTGCCAAGTTGCCCAGGATGGGCTTTGACTTACAGACTTCTCCCTCAAGTTCCCTCCCAGACTGCTGGGATTATGGACTTGCTTCTCCAGAACCGGTTTATACTTGTTTTGATATCAACTTTGCATGGATGTATACACTTTACATCCTTTGTATCCAGCATACAATGTCTGTATTGAGCCTTACATATTTTTCTTTTCCTAGTATTTACCTTCAAAATGTACGTATAATCTTAATACCCTGTAGTATTCTTTGATTCCTCAATGACATCCTGTGGATTATAGCTTCTATGTACTTCTCTGGTCTTTTTCATCTATTTTATCCTCACAGCTACCACTTTCTTCAACAGTGACCATGCTGAAATCCCAGATGGTAGTTTAAGCTCTTAACTTTTCCAGTTTAGTTTCCATAATGATAGCAACAGTAATCTTTTCAAAAGTCTCTTATCATGTCATTCTGCAAGCAAATATTTGATACCTCATTTTTATAGGTATCTATTAGGTATGCACTCTATTTTGGGTGCAATGCAAAATAGGGATCAGTTCCTCTGCCCCAGTGATTAAGAGCTAAAGTACCAACTCCAGTGGCCCAAGTATAATGACACTGAAAGAGAGTAACTGATTTAGCAGCATCTTTCCTATATGAAAAAATATTTTCGTTACTGACCATGATGCTGCAGTGTATAGGACATTAGGGCCTTCGGATGTTCCTAATAAAGTTTTCTGTACAGATATTTCCCTACAGAAGTAGACAGTCATCCACAAGGAATTAGTACAACTGGAGTGTGTACAAAATAGTTGAAATACATACTAACTCAAACTTTGCTGTAATGTTTTATTTTCTTGATGTGTAATTTTCCAATAATCAATTAACACTTTAAAAGAGGAATGCATTTTACTTTGAAAGATATTTAGATTTAGTAAAAAGTTTCATGCTGAATATCAGTTTTCATTCACTCATTCCAAGTTACAATTCTAGGTCCTATTTTTAAATTTTAGATGCAAAATTTAAATTCCAAGGAGAATTTAACTGAGTTTAAAT
>PVKA01006884.1:13501-81035 GCA_004027165.1 Ctenomys sociabilis
TTTTTTTTTTTTTTTTTTTTTTTTTTTTTTTTTTTTTTTTTTTTTTTTTTTTTTTTGTCTTTTTGAGACAGGGTCTCACTATGCAGTTCAGGCTGGCCTTAAGCTCACTTTGTAGCTCAGGCTGGTCTCGAACTCACAACAATCCTCCTGCCTCAGCCTCCCGAGTGCTGGGATTACAGGCATGCGCCACCATGCCCGGGTTTTTTTTTTAAATGTATTTTGTGCAGAGTCTCACTGCACAGCTCAGATTCATAGTGATCCTCCTGTCCCAGCCTCCCCAGCTGGGATTACAGCATGTGCCACCATGCCATATCTTGGTGACCGGGTCAGCATGCCTGGGGGTGAGGCCGGTGGGGTCTGTGGTGCTGGGAATCCAACCCTGGTCCTGTGCTTGCCTAAGCAGGCTATTTAGTCCACTGAGCTATCTCACCAGCCCCTGAAGTCTTTAAATGCATGATTATTTGGTTGTGCAAGGTCTGAGCACCAAGGAACACAGAAAATGAACTGGAATGATTCCTAAAGGCTGCTAACAGGGCGCTCTACATTTTAGGGAATCCTCGGACGTAACCGGCATGTAGAAAGCAATGTTATTATGGGGTGATCTACAAAACTGTGCTAGTTTGCAGCTTCCTGTTCTGATTCTATGTTGGTGCATGAGGAGTCATTGGGAGTGACTTCATCTGATCCTTTATTTGGCCAGCAAGTCTGTAATCTGGTGACTTATGTGACACAGTCTATCTTTTCCGAGAAGCCTCAGCTGCATGTGTGAACCTGATTTCTGCATCACTCACTCTACTGTCAATGAATTCTTGTTCCCATCTGTGTCCTCAACTGAGAATGAAGCTAAGACAGATTATGATGTATGGAGCGAAGCAGGCAAAACGGACTATATTTAAGACTACTCAGGGAGAGATTAAACTCTGCTTCTTTTTAAGTCTTGAAGTGAGCTGGTGGAAATGTGCTGGAGGACCTTAGAAAGAATGTGGTGAATGTGATTGGGCCATCTATGTTTGCTAATTGATGATCATCACAATTAAGCTCCTGTTCTCTATCACAGGGACACAGAGCTGGTGATGTTTCTTAAGGATTACACTTAAGTGTCTGGCTGTCAGGGCTTTACAACAGATGACCTCGGAGTTCAAAACTGTAGGAGAAGACATATCTCAGAGAGACAGAGAAAGAATTTACAATTTCATTTTTTTTTTATGTATTTAGTACAGGGTTTATAGGGTCTACATGGTCTCACTATGTAGATTGGATTCACAGTGATTCTCCTGTTTTCAGCCTTCCAAAACCTGGGATTACAGGTGTGTACCACCACGCCCAGTTTCAATCTCCATCTCAGTGCACTCCAGGGGCAGGGCTGGTACTGCACGCCGGGAATTAAGTTCACATTTTTTAAAGTAAATGTGCTAGGAAGAGGAAGACAGAGGCCTGTTGTGAGGAAGAAACTTATTAAATTTTGTCAGGTTAAGGGGAACACAGAAACTTTATGGTCAGGTCTCATAAGGAACATTTACAAAACCTGCACGAATGACTGCTCTACTTCCTCACCGTGAGGGTGGCTCCAGGAGGGGGTGGCAGGGCTCCAGACCTCAGCAGGACAAAGAGAGCGCTGTATGATCCAAACTTAAAGGTCAGAGCATCACTAGATTACAAAAGCCCATGCAATAGCAAGCACAGGGAGAAGTCACCGGACTCCAGAAGAGCACAGACAATTACAGATACAATTTCATTGCAGCTGTTCTTGGAATATACAGTTTGCCACATTAGCACAGACATAACTGACTCTACACGAGAGCCGAAATGCTTTAGCGATAGATGAACAGAGCATACATCGTCTGGAAGTGTCTCTCACTGACAGTACTTAGAATTACTGGCGCATGGTTCAAAAAGACCAAGTATGCTGATTTTATAATTAATTCTATGTTTAGAAAAAACTGTACTCAGTTACTATCTGTAGCTGGGTAGTTTCCCAAGTACTATTTCGACCTGCAGAATGAAACACAAATTCCCAAATTACTTTTAAAAATGCTTCATAAGCTAAGCACAGCCTTTCCTCTCATAATGCTCACACTGCACCTTATGTTATAGGCACTATGGATCTATTATAACTCTAAAAATTAATGCAAAGCAGAAAGCCGACTCTCACATTTATTGTGCGCTCGGTTCCTCTGTGTTTAACATGAAGACAGCCTCATGTCTCCCTATCAAACTCAAACGCCGCTTTTCAGGCCGTCCTTCTGGGGTGCTTTCCATAGCACAGGACGGCACAGTCCTGGCCTTGGACTAGTGGCGTCCGTTCAGGAGCCCACTCATGGCTCAGCTCTTGCTCTTCTTTCTCTAACTCAGGCTGCTATGCACTCTGAAGACTTCTCCTAGTTCTCCTCCTTGGGGACATCCAAGATAAACATTCATGATTAGATTATTACCCTATCAGATCCCTAACAGGACCACAGAGTTCTTCACTTGCATATTAGCTGTCATGCATATTCGCTACAGAGGTTCATAGGACACTGCTCTTGTGTAATTCACTTGGCCAAGTGTGTCAATTTATTGTGTGTCTATAGATAGTTTCTTTTTTCAGAATGGTCGTGCACAAGTGCAAATCTGCACTTTCTTTCACCACGTGTTCTTATTTTATTATTGATGCCAGGAAAGTACTCTCTCTTCAAATAGAATCCTTTAGCATATTTTTTTCTATATTTGCTTTAAGAAGCAATCAGCCATCCTTGTATTGAGATAAAGGTTTCATGTATTTGGAACCATTCTCTGATCTCTTGCAGGCTCTTCTGCAGGGAGGCTGTATCTGACACCACCAATTTAATCTGGTGGTGTTTTGCATTCTTTTTAATCTTTTTTGTCATGCAACCTTCAATTGGTTATCATCCTTTTCATTTTTTTTTTTTACACCACTGGATAGAAAACTGCATATAAAAATTGTATCGATATAGTAAAATGATTATTTCATGGTTCCTACTCACGAACATCCTGGCTTATTTGCAAAATTCTTGTAATACATCCCTGAATCAGGCCTTGCTTTTAACTCCTTTTCACCCTTGAAAATGCTAGACATTTTTTTTTTTTTTTTGGTATCTAGGCTTTGTTCAGTTTGTTTTTCATTTTTTTTTTTGGAAGGGCCTACAGGGTGTCCAGGGTTTCACTACTAGATCTTGACAGATCGAATTTGTAGTGATCCACTTGTTTACAGCCTCCCAAGAGCTCGGATTACAGTCTCAATTGCAGTCTCAGTGTACCCCGGGGGCAAGGCTGGCACAGAAGGCCTGGGGATTGAACCCCTGGCCCCTGCACCTGCTTGCAGATGCTTTAATCTGCTGAGCTATTTGGCCAGCCCTTTGTTTTTCATGTTATTAATTCATTTCTACTTTTTGAATGAAAGAACCAGGAAGACCTACTCACCAAGACGGAAGACTCTATGTTCTAGCAATCTTAACATATATGGTCTTTTGGAATAGTGACTAGTAACACAGTAAGTAAAATGCAGAAGTCTCACATAAGCAATCTTGGAAATAACAAAAACTATATTAATGAGGGTCTCTCACAAGAAGAAAGCATAGGAAATTATATTGTCTGTCTGTCTATCTATCTATTTATCTATCTGAAAGACTGAAAGGGGGATGGGAATTGGCTCATACAATTATGTAGTCTGTGAAGTCTGACCTCGTAGGCGAAGCAAAAGACCACAGTATCACGGGGCTGCCCTGTAAGTTTTGAAATTTCATTATACTAGAACCAGGAACTCTGGTGTCTGAGTACAGGTGGAAATGAAGAGAGAAAGAGAGCTCAGCATCCTTACAGCTCTTTTAAAAATTGCATTGTATTTATTTATTTATTTATTCAGTTTTTAAAGAATACAAAATGGCAATAGAAAAAAACAGCATTAGAAATGGTACAAAATTTCACTAAGCAAATGAGGTTTATCTTCATCGGTGAGGGCTGATTCAAAAGCTAAAACCTTTCAGTCACACACTCTCAGATGTACCCAGAAATCGTGACTCACCAGTTATCTGGCTTGGCCAGGTTCTACGTGCTCTGTTACTGTTCCCATAAATTCCTTTTGTACACCAGAAAGGCAAAACCGAAAGCGAAAGGCCCTCCAGGACAAACCTCAATGAAAGAGGAAGGGAGCAGAAGAGGCGAGGAGGGCAGCACCCAGGTACCTACGCCCTCTCGCATCTGCACAGGGAGAAGAGCTGACGCTCCGACTTGCTTTCAGCTGATGGGAGACGAACCGCTGGCCGCTGAGCCCCCTTGCAATCTGGCTTTCTCGGCACTGCAGGCGTGGAACATTGTTCTGAGCAGCAAGAGGGCTCCTACTGGAGCTACCACACCCTCTCCCTGAGCACTGATTGGCCGAGGCAGCCTGGAAGTCCCCAAAGGTCAAAAATAACAGGGGGAAGAGCCTGTGCATGCTCACGGTGAGGAGTGTGGGTGATTCTGTGACGGCGAGGCCTGCAGGCTAATGACAGGTATCAATTTATGAACTTGGATTTAATATAGGTTACTTACTATCCCGCAAAGGAAAACTTAATTTTTTCTCAAAGTTAGTAGGTTCATTGGTCACATTTTCAGGTTGTAATTTTTATAAAATTGAAAATCAATAGGAAAAATAACCTATAAAACAGATGTAATGGCAATGTTAAGAAAATTCTAAGCTTCAAAGTAAAAAAAAAAAACTCTAAGCTTTAAATAGAAAAATTTAAAAAAAATTAGAAAATGTTATTGCATAACTAACGCAATATGGCCAATACAGAATTCAGAAAAAAATAAGAAAGGGTGGCACAATGCTCCACAGAACATATTAGTGTGAACTATGATCAAATTATATTTTAGTCATATTTATGTCATTGAAAAATTATACATAAGTAGAGAACACACGATTATTGCATAAAGTTTTGGTTGTACCTGCTATTTATTTATTAAGGCTTAACTGTAGTTTTATAAATGGTAAATTATAATGTCAAATTTTAATACCATACCAGTACTAAAGAAATAATTAAACTGAATAATGATAATGACAAAGACAGAGAGAACTGGGAAGGCCGCGTTTATTTTTTTATCAATAAAAATAAATAATGACTCTTTTTGTGAAATAGGAGAATTTTAAAATACGTATTTCCTAATGTTTAAATTTTCAAAATATTTTATTGTATTAATAAAATATTTAATATATTACTCGATATAATCAATAAGAATTATGAAAAATGCCATGAAATGCCTAGGTGACGATCTGTTAATATTAATGAATATTAATCCAGTATGAGCAGGGGTTTTGTGGACCTTTTTTTTTAACCTTATTTGGGGAAATACATCGACAGTGTTTGCCTAATCATAAGACCCTAATCATAAGACATTAGGTTCATAGGAAGCTGCAGAACAGTTTTTAAAGTGTCTATAGTGTTTTAGCTTCCCATCAACAGTTGCTGAGGTTTTCTGTTGCTCTAGGTTCTTGCCAGTATTTGGTAATACAGATTTTTGGATTTTCACCATTATAATGCATGTGTAGCGGCACTTTGTTTTTGCTTTAATTTATAACCCCTTTATTGCAGGTGACAATGAGATTTATGATTACTTTTTAAGTTTTTGGTTCCTCTTTTTTTTTTGGTGGAACCAGGGATTGAACTCAGGCCCTTACGCTTGCCAGGGAAGCGCCTATTCCACTGAGCCATCTCCTTGGCCCTACTTTTTATGTTTTTATGCAACTCTTTATTAGACATACATATTGGAAATACTTTCTCACAGGGCAGTGACTTTTCTTTCTAGTTACGATTTGTGATCTGTATCAATGATACTGTTTATTGCAAAATTTTATAATGTTTAAAATGAAACCAAAAGTGTGCAGTTCATTACTCACTACCTTACCTTCCTTTGCAGCTGGCCAAATAGCTCAGGGGATTAAAGTGCCTGCAAGCATGCACAGGGACTGGGGGTTTGATCTCTGGGCCTGCCTTGCCAGCCCTGCCCCCAGGGTGCGCTGAGATGGTCATTGAGACTGGGTGTGGTGGCTTGCTTCTGAATCCCTGCACTTGGGAGCTGTGAACAGGAGAATCACTATAAGTCTGATCTAGTAGTGAGACCCTGAACACCCTGTAAATACATCCCTAAAAATACAAAAAAAATTATATATATATATATATATATATATATATATATATATATATATATATACATACATATACACATATTCCTTGAATTAACCTGAGTAGTCACTGGATGTCACTGTTGCTTCACTAAACACTACTACTTCCATAGGGACAGTGACTTAGAGTATTTTATGAAGAAGCCTTCCATTAAAAGAAGCAAATAGACATTTTGAGTATGTTAGAGTAAATCTATACACAATATCAATAATTACAGAAGATTTATCTTACATGCTAGTATTTTATCATAGGATTATAGACATGCTTCAGGTAGCATTCCTTGACAAAACTGTGAAGATCAATAGAAATAAGTAATGACTTTTGTGAAATAGAATTTTAAAATATGCATTTCCTAATATTTAAATTCTCAAAATATTTTATTGTATTAATAAAATATTTAAATCTTGTATACATGTAATATATATTGATATAATTAAAATGCCAGTTTTATAAGCTTGATATAAAATTAGAGTACGCTTAACCAATATACACTTGAAATTGCAATGTGTTACCACATTTACTGAGTTTTACATTTAAAAATTTTTCTCTGAATGAAAAAGTGGGAAATCAGTTTACCACACTAGAATGTAGTCATGAGATATCATAAACAAATATTTTCCTAAGTGCTTTATCTCCAAACTATTTCTGTTCGTGTTCTATAGCTCCATCATGCCCGAACTCCCATCCCATTGTCTGGCTAAATTCTTCTTCTCTTAAACATGTTTTCCTCAGATATTCAAGTAACTGAAGTTAGAGCCTCAGCTCTGGTATTAACTTAGACTATTATCCATTGTATATTCTTACTTTGTTGTTTATTAAATTTTCACCTTCTAAGATGACTTTGATTGAATGTTTACTTGCTCTACACAGCTTTATCCGTAATGAAGGTGGCAAAGGCCAGCTTCTGACATTCAAAATCAGGCACAGAGCTACTGAACCTTCTAGAGATGAGGGTCTAACTGTAACCCCAAGCCCACTCATTTATCGCAGTGAAAACAGTACAGTTAAACCAGAATACTCATGTTTTAGCTTAAAAAGCAACTCATAGGTTAAAATCTTTGATCTTCAGAAAATATGTGTGACATAGGTTTGCCACCACTGATACAGAAAATAATTCATAAAAAATTGCTAAATGGTGAAAATTTGCTTAGATAATAACCGCATTAATATTAAAAATATTGTAACAAATGTGATTTATAAGCCTAAAGAGTGGTACTAAATTTGGGGAGAGTACACGGATAAAGTTCTATATCTAAATTAAACAACAATTGACAAATAATTTTCTTACTTATTATTATATATAATACATATTATATATTATAAAAATATTTATATTTAGAACAGGATATACAGGGTATATAGAGTCTCACTGCGTAGATCGGACTCATAGTGATCCTCCTGTTTACAGCCTCCCAGGTGCTGGGATTACAGGCATGCATCACCATGTCCAGTCTCAATCAGCTATTTCAGTACACCCTGGGGGTGGGGGCTGCACAGCAGGCCTGGGGATCAAACTCCTGGCACCTGCATCTGCCTATTACCTGTACTGAAAAAAATATTTTTAAAAAACCCTGAGAGACTCTCAGGGCTTAAATATTTTTTTTAAATAAATAGAACAAAAAATTAGCAACAACAACAACAAAACACCCACCCCCAAAATCCATTAGAAATGATACAAGACTTTACTGAATAAAACAATAGGAATTCCACAATGCTTGTTATATTGCGTACTGTCATCATCATGTGTCTTGATACACCATTTTCCACTGAGTTCTGCTGTAGAACATAATCCTGCCTTTATAATCTGACAAAATAATGATAAAATACTGCTCACATGTACTTGATTATAAATTAAAATATAATTTTGATGCATAATGTTAGATTTTAAGCATTCTTTTTTTCCCTTTGAAGATTCTGAGCAAAAGTTACTTCAGACTCTATGTATCTTCTCTGGAATCAACAATTTTCCAAGGAAAGCTTCCAATTTGCTTAACTACAGCATGCTGTAGGAAGCAAGTATATGGCTCTGAATGGAAAGACATATAACATATATATGCACCTCCACGTGGCATTCTATTGTCTACCCACTGAGATCTTGGAAACCATGAGTGTACATTAGTATTTTTAACTTTAAACCTGTAGCAAAGGGCTCATCCCATTTTTCAAGTAGAACGACTAAGAAATTATTGCACAAGAGGTAAATGAATCCATGTGAATGCGTGCTAGTATGGACAAATGGCAGAATGGACCTATGTGGAGATGTGGGAGCCGTGATTAATGCTTGCAAAGAATAACTGTAGACAGAAGGAGAAGACAGAAACTTTGCTGTGCAAATGTGAGATGAGCTAAGGAGAAGCAGGGTATTTTCATATCCTCAAAGAATCTCCACACAGATCTTAATAGTAGTGTTAATGATTTCAACACATATGTACACATTCCCTTGCACCCTCCTACTAGGACATAAAGCCTAATTTCTCTGTATTTTTTTTTTTTTTGCCTTTGATCAGCAGAGCCTGCCATGGCAACCAATCAGTGAAGGTCAGCATCACCAGCAGTGGGTCTTGCTCCTTTTGGGTGCCTTCATGGCACACGATGAGAGACATCTGACCTTTGTGTCTATCTTCCTAAAATCCTAAATCTCAGTGTAGTCATGAAAATCAACAGATAAAGTCAAAAGGAGGGATTTTTTGCAAAATATATGACTACTCATGTGCAGAGGGAAGGTCCAGAAGAGAAGGTGGGCTGAGAGACACAGATGTGAGGGTAAGGAGCAGCACAGATAAACACTGGGATGTACCAGAGAGCACAGAATGCACAGTAGCAGAAAAATTAGTGGCAACCAAAAAGCTTGTAGTTCAATTCATAGTAGCACTGTGAGGTTGGATTATGGGCTTTCATAAAGTACGCTGGTGATAGGAGGTATTACATTAGGGAATCCTGGGCAATGGGTACACGAAAGCTTTCGGTACTATATTAATAGCTCCATTGGAAATAGTAATTGTGATCTTCATTAGCAGGGTATTACATATGTTTTCATGCCTGTAATACCAATATTTCTAAGTCTAAAATGGATAGTTCTATGTAGCCATAAATCTGAGATGAATGATTCTTCTAGGTTCATATAATATAGCATTTCTGGGTCTTGCAATTATGTATAAAGGTAATATTGTTAGGTACATAACTAAATTTTAACTAATAAAAATGAATCCCTATGTCTTGTCTATTCCAAGTTTCATCATCTTTATCTTTTGCAAATGTAAAGCAATTTGCAGTGTTGGAGGAAGATACCTCAGAATCGAGACCAACGCTGGAATCACACAGGATTTCAAAAATAAAAACAAAAAACATAGGAACTGGAATATCACTTTTGGATCTCTGTTCTGAATGGAAGTGCACCATGAAAAAATACCTCGAAACTTCCAGCTCATCTTTGTGACATGAGATTGCCAGGCACCTACAATTTCCATGATAGGACTGGCAAGAGAGCTCAGCAGACCAAGCTCCTGCTTAGGCAAGTGCAAAGATCAGGGTCCGATTTCTGGCCCCATATGCCGTGCTTACCCCACTTCTGGGCATGCTGAGTAGGCCTCCAAGACCGGGTGTGGTGGTGCACAGCTGTAATCTCAGGGCTGCAGAGGCTGAAAACAGGAGGATCACTAGGATTCTGAGCTGTGCAGTAAGACCCTCTATAGGATATATGAATTTTTAAAAAAAATGACACGATAATACAAACAAAAAATTAAAAAGAAATAGTCAAATACCTCAGAGTAACATAGCCAAGATTGGCAAGCCTTTGTGCCCTACATGCTTTCCTGTGTAGTCACACAATAAATAATTAGAAGTTTATAAAGTTGGCCTGTTAAGGTGGACATTTGAGACATTGTCCTCTTTGTGGTCTATAATTCTTACCAGTGCCACTCCTAGCTGGTCTCCGAAGGATGATTTTTTTAGCAAGAGTTTTCTAAAACATAAACTCCAAACAGCCATATGCAGTGATGTTTTATGCACAGTGATCAAAAATCTTATGACCCACTTTTTTGTACTCTTGAATATCCTTGTTAGCAAACATTTATATCTTAACTGACAAGTAGTATCGCTTAACCTACATGTGCTTGTGAAATCTAACTCACAAAGAATATGGAAATTTAAAGTTTTCTTCAAAGAATAGTTTGGAAGGAACAAAAAAGGAAAACAAAATGATGTGAATTACAATATTTTCAACAGTCACAATACTTCCATTTTTATTTTGCAACACAAGGAACATGGATAAAACATCTGTACACCATCTGCGGGGGCTTTTGTAAGGGCGGACAGTGCTTAACACAGATTTCAGAGTGTCTGCTGTCATATCCCGTTGACTGAAGACGGCTGTACACAACGAGTGTAAATATTACAGCCAAAGCATATGCACATTTAAATGATGAAAGCAAGAGGAATAATAAATTTTGTCCTATAGGTATCTGTATTTAATTTATTATTGATAGACTATTTCCATTGGTGTAAATATACAATAGGGTTTGACTCATCAATATAGATAAAGAAAAGTTGATTATAAATTGAAGAAATAACAAAGCACAAATACAAGTAATAGAAAAAGGGTAATGGGAATTGATGTCGTTCACATGGTACAATAAAGAAAAATATAAGACTCACTGATATTGGAATTAAGAAAAACACATTGTAATAGTGTTTGTGGGTGAGTCTGCTAATTTAATACTGTTTAATGGGCCATGCAATTGTATGTTATTAACTTTATTAATGTACTATACATTTATTTCTTTACATCCTGCATGACTTAGCAGTTGACTTTTACTCTTTTACTTTATTGAAACCTTATTTCAGAGTAGGATTAAAAAAATACACTTTAAACTGCATAAACAGTCATTCATTTATTTATGCCTCCTTTAATTATTTGAACTATTGCCTTAAATTATAACTCTTCATTGGATGCATAGCAATTATTGCTAACTAAATAACTTGAAAGACTTTCCTAAAATTTCAGTGTAAATTAAAAATTATTAATATGGACATGTGCCCTGAAATCAGTTCATTAGAGCAGAACAACATTGATCAGTTACAAGAGTAAACCACTTTTCATTTTATCTTTTGACAGTGTAAATCAATTACCGACACCTCCAGCAATCAGAGTCTCCATCGGCTTGGCTGTGTTTACATTTGCTTTTTGTGAATCCTAACAGCACTTTTAAAAGTAGAATTATGCAAGTAAAAGTGAGTTTGTGACATGGAGAAACTTTCTTTAAAATCATGGCAAAGCAGATGAGGCACTACTGATTTTAGCCAATGGGCACATATTCATAGATGTAATTCTCTGTGTATTTTCCTATTTGGTTCTGCAGCATTTCTTATTTTCCAGTGCGATTCCCTGACTTGCTTTATATTCCTTGCTGTAGCTTAATCCTGATAGTTGCCTGAAAAGTTAATATTTTGTATGAGTTCAAATAAGAAGTACTTACATAGAGAGACAATATAGAAAATGAGCACTCAAGTGCTTACCAACTATGGAAAGTGCTGGATGATCAGTTATCAATTGTGTCCCAAAGAAGAACAAAACAATGGAGAACTACCTTACAGGAGGTTCTGGCTGTGACAGAGCACATGTCTGGGCAGCATGGCACTAATTCTAGAATGGCACTACCTTAGTCATGAAACTGGACCAAGATTATATGTAACCAGCAGAATGATAGCTCCAGGAACCCAGCGCCTTGGCCAGGAAGTAGAGATCAGAAAGCTGCTGATTGACTGCTAATTGTACTTCAGGTTAAAGTGGGCACCCTGGGCTTAGCCTCTCTGGTAATAATTGATTTCTTGAATCTAAGTCTCAAGTAAGTGCACCTCTTTGGGAAAAGCTAAACCGTCCCCAGAACTGCAGCTGCAAAGAATCTGGGAAATGTACTTTCTTCAGTTCCTACCTAGTGCATTAAAAAGGAGCTGGAATTCATACTGAGCAAGCCAAGGCCAAGCCACAAATGCAGGGACATTCTGAGAGTTTGGCATGACCACACATGGAGTGAAAGCCTGCAACTCATGCATGTTCCTCTTACAGAATTATCACAAGAATATTTCCAAATACAGACCACTTGAACACGAACATAGCTTTCTAGGAAGTGTGTTTAAGACTAATGACAAAGCTATAAAAGTTTGCAAAAAATAAGATAATGATAATTCATATAATGTCCTATCTTATAACTAGACAGCAACAGAAACACCTCAAGTTCTCACAATACTGCAATGAATAGCAATATTTACATTAAAACATGAGATTACTTAGCATTTAAAAATATGTGATGAGAATTTAGAAAACATTTTTTTAGAATTAGTTATGTCACCATTGACTGGTTATGGAAATCAGCAAGATAGCTGATGACTGAAATCCCTTCCTTCTCTGATGCCTTGTCAGTATTCTGAAGCTGTGAGCCTCAACTGTCTTCTCCACTTCCTTTCTCAGATTCTAATAATGTCACTTAGAATTCCAAGGCACAATAACATTTCAGCTTGATAATTTGCATCTTATACTTTCTCAAGTGTATATTTATGAAGACATGCATATATTTTTACTCTTTAATTAACCTATCAAATCTGTTTGTTTTCCTTAGCTTATGTTTGAAGCAGTCAATATTCATTTATTTTTAGAAATTTAGAGGCAAAACTGACATAAATTTGTATCTTTATTTTCACAAGTTCAATCTTATATTTAGTAGTAGTTGAATTAAATATTAAATATTATGTATACATTTATATACTTATCTATGGCCATAGTCTGTCTGTCTGTCTGACTCTGTCATCATTGTCTCCTACCATAGCATATTTTCTCAACACAGCCAAATCCTGGGGATTAGGATTGAAAATCATAGTGGGTCATTTTCAAAAATTGATTTACATTTTTTGTACAGTGTCTCACTGTGCAGCTTGGACTCATAGTGACACTCCTGCATTCAGCCATTAAGATGGGAAGAGATTCTCTCGCTGACTTCAATGTAAGACATTCCCAGGACAGAGTGGAGGACAAGAAGGGAGCTCCTTGCATCTTTTCATTTAGTATTTTTGCCAGTATCTTTAGTACATACTAGTGTTTTTAGTGTTATAATTATTTTAGTTTTGCTCTATCTGTAGAACATAGTACAAAAGAAGACTTGTAAAGAGTTTAATCTATTTAAGGATTTATGTCCAGTTTAAAAAAAATTATGACAGAACTGATTTTCAACTTTATGCCATCAAAACAGTAAGTCTTCTAGATATTTTAGCAATGTTACACATTTGATTCAAACTAAAAATTCACAAACATTATTTTCAAAATGGTAAAGACTGGCGACCAGGGAGATAGTTCAGTGGCATAAATGCCTGCCTAGCAAGCACAAGGTCCTGAGTTTGATCCCTGGTACCAACAGGTACTAAGAAAAACAAAACAAACCAAAACAGAAAACAAAAATGGTGAAGACTGGTTTGGAGGGGAAGTGAATATGTTATTATAAAAAGATACAAAATATCACATTAGTGAATAGAATTGTGCTATTTACTAATAATTTGTGTCATCTTATTGTTTTTTATATCTAGAAACACACAGAATGAAACGAAGTGGACAGGAACTCTTTGAACAATGGGCTTTGATATTAGAAGTAAACTGACTCTTGACTTCTGTAAAGTAGCACTTTACTTACCCTGCAGCTTGTCGACTTTTCTTTAGATAAACACTTGTTGTTCATGAGTACCTTGCAGCCTAACTATGTATTTGTGAAGAGTTTTTTTTTTTTATTTTTTTGTATTTTAGTAAAGGTCTACAGGATCTATAGGTCTGTAGAGTCTTACTACTAGATCGGACTCCTAGTGATCCACCTGTGTTTAGCCTCCCAAAAGCTGGGATTACAGGTGTGAGCCACCTTGCCCAGTCTCAGTTACCATCTCAGCCTGCCCTTGGGGTGGGACCGGGGCTGCAAGCCAGGGACCGAACCTCTGACCCCTGCATCTGCCTAAACAGGTGCTTTAATCTGCTGAGCTATTTGGCTAGCCCTTGTGAAGAGGTTTTAGTGAAAGCACATTCCTCACATGGTGCTCTTCTCTCCCTCTTTAACTCTATTCTAGAGAGCAAAGTATCTTAAGAGAAAATTACAGTGTGGTTAAGCTCACCTAATCCAGGTGACAGACCTACTAACATTTCCACACTTACCAGTCTGTGTCTTGTTAAATTACCAATGAATAGATATTATTTTCACTTAAAACCTTATGAAAATAAATTTTGAAACAAAAACATATGGTGGTGGATAATATTAATTCACAGCATCCTCAAGACCATAATAACACAGATTCATTTACAGCTCCCCCACATGAGGAGAAGCTTAAATACCTGCAGAAGGATGTGACATAACGATTGTTTGAAACTGCCCTGTGCATTTTCTTTTGTTCACAGAAGTAACAAGTGCAGTTGGCTCCTGCTTGCTCCGTGCTGCCAGTGGGTGTTTTCATGCCTCTTTCTGGTATTTGAATGATTCTTTAAGGAAAAATTTCCTATTTCACTGCTTATTTGTACGAAATGATTGCTAGCTTGATTGTTCCAGTGTATAGTTCTTTCACATCCATGTAGTTTTAACCTGAATGATATGCATTACTGATGTCTACACATTTTACTTACTGTAGCTTTATATTTTTATGGAGGTATGATGCTTTTTAGAATTAGATGTTTTAAAGAGAACATCACCTTTTTTTTGTATTTTTTAGGGAAGGGTCTACAGGGTGCTCGGGGTCTCACTACTAGATTGGAATTGTAGTGATCCACCTGTTTGCAGCCTCCCAGGAGCTGGGATTACAGGCGTGCGCCACCACACCCAGTCTCAGTTGCCCTCTCAGGGTGCCCTGGGAGCGGGGCGGCATGGCAGGCCCAATCTCCCTGGCCCCTGTGCCTGTTTTCAGGCTCTTTACTCTGCTGAGCTATATGGCTGGCCCTGAGAATATCAACTTTTAATTTGATTTTTCTAATGTCTCTAAGAGATTATACACATAAAAATCTTCCATTCACTTTAGCCACATATATATGAAAGAATATTTAACAACCAAAAGGAAGTGAAAGCATAAATATTAGAATAAAAATTCATTACCAAAGAGGAATAATTTCAGGTTATTGAATAGCTGCTATAGTTTCATCAGTCTTCTGACTGCGATGTAATTTTTAAAAATTATGCATCGTTGAACGGCATATCAGAATCACTGGTCTACAGCATAAAGATCACTCAGTTTCTCCATGGTCTCTTGGGCACCCTGGTGCAGCAGAGGAAAGACCGGTGACCTTTGCAGAAATGGGATCATTGTACATTGCTGTTGCCATAGAAGTTCCTTCTGTAAACTAACAGTTCAGAGATGTGAGTATTTAACACCTAACTGTCAAATGCAAATAGGATGCTGACTTGTGCTGTGTGATTGAAGAACAAGAGACAGAGAGACAAAATGCATTAGAGGTAATAAAACCTGTTAAAAAATCAAATGTCACTGCAATTGTTTCCTGTGATTCTAATATCCTACTTATGTATTATGGAATGGAGAAGAATGTAGAGGAATGTCACGTCCTATCTCCCTACCTGTGCTTACCAAGTTATGTAAAAAGAATTCAAGTGTTGTACATGGCATATGGGAAGTGAGTTTACTAGACACACTCACATTGCACACTGAATTCATTCAGGGTATGTTACTTTTTCATTTATGCTAAAGCAGGAACCACAGGTATCTAATTTTTAGATGTAGTACTAGGAAAAGGGATAAGCTATTCTATGTTAAAAAGTATAGTCAGGAAATTAGCACTGTCTTGGATTCGATGTCAAAGCAAACAATACTCGGCCATCTCTCAAAGAACAGGTTATTTATATTAATTATTGGCCTTTTATTTAAAATTCTGTCTTAGCCTTTAAGGCTATATGGAACTTTTGTTTTCACATGCTTAATTGTCCCGTGACATAGCAATTAATTGCTAAATAGAAAACTTGCAAAGATGACTGGTGAAGATCCCGGATTTAAAATGTTGTGGAACGAGGCTCATTGTCTTGCCCCCATGGCAATCTCATCTTTGGAGCTGACTTTACTTCTGTCAGGGTCCAAGCTAAGCCTTATTCTTTAGATTTTTTTTTATCAAAAACAATGAAAGTCTGTAACGATATTCAATATCCTGTGTTGGAGTTTTTTGCAAGCTGGCACCAGAATCTTATTGGAAAGAGCAGGGACTTCAGAATTGGACACATCTGGGGTTTAATCTTATTGCTGTCATTCAATAATTCGGGACCTCTTGCCAGTTATATAAAGCTACTGAGTCTGAGATTCTTGCAGTAAAATGAAACACAGTATCAGATCTCACAGCCAGCTATAACACTCACCAGCCCTGTAACTTCCATTGAGCTATTTTAGGGCCTTGTGGCTCAGGGTTCTTATCTGGAAGATTCTGCTGATGATAACTATGATGCTTCATTGAGTGACGAAAAACTAGCTCTTCACAGGACCTCTGTCTAATTATATGTCCAACACTTTTTCCCAAAGATGGTCTCTGAAGTTATATTCTCTAAGCTCCAGAAAATCAGATTTATCTTCTGCTCATTTCTTTGTGCAATTTGTTTTTATTTTTATCGAACTTTAATGAGCATATCTATTTGAGAGGAACAGCATAGTATTTTAATCAGTGTATAGAAAGTTTAATGGTCAGATCAAAGTGAATGACACACCCATCCCCTCAAGCATTTATGCTTTTTTTTTTTTTTGTGCTGGGGAAATTTAAAATATTTACTACTAGCTATTTTGAAGTACATGATTATTGTTAGTGGTAATTATTTTTATGTGGCGTAGATTTTCAGCAGTTCTTCCCCCATCTACCTGAACACTGTACCACCAACCATACCATAAACTCAACTCTTTTTGCAACTATTCCTAATCACTACTCTACTCTCTACTGCTATTAAGAAAACTTCTTCGAGATTCCCATATGTGGTCTGCATCTTCCTGTGCATAAATTATTTCACTTCATGTAATATTCAGTTTTAGCCATTTTACTACTAATGACAGAATTTCAGTCCTTTTAATGGCTAAGTCATTTTCCATTGTGTCTGTATAACAGTCTTTTTGTTACTAATCCATTTTATCACTGATGTGTGTTTAGGCTGACATCGTGTCTTGGCTACTGTGACAAATGCTGGAATAAACATGGGAGAGATGATACATGTTCAATGTGTTGACTTTGTTCATTTTTGATATACAAGCAGGAGTTGATTTGCTGCATTATATCATAGTTACATTTCTAGATTTAAAACAAGATAAACTAAGATGGATCTACAGGTGTATCTTTATTGCTTCAAAAGATAGAGTTTTCTCTTTTTTGTGCACTGGAATAGTATTCCACTGTGTCTATATATTATATTATTTATACAGTCATTGGTTGATGTAGACTAAAGTTGTTTCCTAGTTTTGGCTTTTATGAATTGTGCTTCAATAAACAGGGAAGTACAGCTTCTCTATTAAGGTGAGATGTGAGTCACCATATCTCAAGGTGACTTGCAAGTGTATTTCTTTAATGATGATTGATGCTGTTGACAATTTTCCATATCCTAGTTGCCCCCTATTTTTGTGCCTTCTTTTGATAAAGGTGTGTTCAAATGATCGTTGTATTTTAAAATTAAGTCATGTGCTTTTCACTATTCAGTTGAAGCCATATGGTACATATTCATCCCTTGTCAGGTGTATCATTTGAAAATATTTCTCCAATTCTGTAGCTGACTCCTAACTCTGATGATTATCTCCTTGACTGCAAGGATGATTTTTATTTTTCTGTAGTCCCGTTTGTCTATTACTGCTTGTGTTGCCTGTGCTTTTGGGACCACAGCCAAAACTCCTTGAGCCAGTGAATATTATAAATCATTTTCCTTTTGGTAGTTTCAAAAATTCAAGTTTTACATTTATTTCTCATCTATATGCCACTTTTTAGATCATGTATATGTACCATCCTAAATGAGAAATAGGGGTCATATATGCTGTATATGGATAGCCAACTTCTCAGAATTGTTTATTGAAGAAGCTGTTCTTTTCTAATAAATATTCTTGATTACTTTATTGAGAATTAATTGATTGCAAGTATCTAGGTTTCCTACATTTTCCTAGGTTTCTGTATTTTGTTCCATTGGTTTATGTGTGTTTTTAGGCCAACATAATGCTCTTTTCATTACTTAATTTGTATTACACTTTGTATCAGGTATTGCGATACATGCAACTCTGTTCTTTCTACTCCTGATGTCGTTGAATACCTGAAGTCCTTTTTGTTACTTCATATATGTTGCAAGTGCATTTTCAGTTTCATTGGTTTTTTATACTTATTTCATCAAAGCTTTAGATTGTAGTGTTAAAATGTTAAGAATATTATTTCTCCTTGTCCATGCTAATGGGTTGATTCAGTAGTTTGATTTATCTTCTTCAATAGTTTTTCCATTGTAAGCATCTTTCATTTCCTTAAATTTAACCCTAGATGTCCACTGCAGCAATTGTGAATGGAATTTTTACAATATTGCTTTTTGCTAATTTAATATAACTACATAGAATCAATAGTGACTGAATTCATATAATTTAAATGAAAGTTCACTGTAGTTAGTTTCAACATTTTTAGTTTTGTGGTTAACATTACCTTGCAAAGGTTACATTCATTATGTATTGCTTCCAGATCAAAATCAGCACTCGATTAATGGTCACGTTAATAATAAAGTTTACTCCTATCAATGCTGTTATTCTATAATGAGTCAATTCATTAGTCCTGGCTGTATAGCTTTTGAGTGTACAATTCATTATATTAACATAAACCCATTGCCTATGTATATGTTGAATTTTCATTTGCACAAATATTCTTTTGACATTGGTACATAATCGATAGATAAAATGTTTTATTTTTTGATAGAAATAGCATTGATTGTTTTCACTGTCGTATAGCCAGCAGTTATAGCACCTTTACTTGCTGTCAATCAGCTAATGATTTCTGCCTTTAAAAAGAGTATATGGAAAGGAAAAAAGGAAAAAAAGAGAGTACAATAGTACCAATAGCATTTATATATACATATACACCAATATTCATAATCTCTGAAATTAAATTAGCAGGCATTTGGGGACACAAATTATGAAATATTCTCCAAGCCCTACAGCTTCAAAAGGTATAGATATCAAGTAAAAGTGTTTGTTTTACCCTAGACTTGATATAATTTTTAATTATATATTGTTATTAGTACACTTATGCAGTACTTAATGCTATAGTAGCTCTTCACTTTTATGGAGAACCTAAAATTATAATCACATCAGATAGAATCAGTACTACCCCTGCTTCCAAGTTACCCATTTAAAAAGAAATCTTCTTAGCATTAATTTCCCCTTTTGGAAACTGTAATTTCCTTCTCAGGTGTTATTTCACTTCATTTTTGATTGATTTCAAATTGATACTTTGTCAGTCAAGATGTCCTATCTGCTATGATTCTTGATAGAAAATTTCTCATGAGAAAGACTTTTATGTGTGTAATTAAGACTGAACTAGGGTCTTTATCTTTCAGGGAATAGTTTTGCAATAGATATTACATTTGTAAATTCAACTGATTGGATATTTGAAAATAAGAAATAAAGTCTCGATAGACCTCAAAGGATAACAATAGTTGTTAAAAATACTTCAATCATAAATTATGTAGTATAAAAGTTGATAGAAAATGAAGCTTATATGGCAATTATATCTGTTGAAATAATACTACTTTAAAAAGCTCAGGTTAAGAGGTATAGGTCAGTAACAGACATGTCTAACTCACTGACCTAGCAGATGTAGGGCTCTGGATTTGATGCCTTGCGAAAGAAAACAAAAACAAAAAATTAATAATTTGTTTTCAGTGAAAGAAAAATGTCCTGAGTTTTTAAGTGAGAAAAGCATGAAACTAAGATTTTAACAGAAATTTTAATCATAACATAAAACTCATATTGATGCAATGCTGCATAACATATGGCAACAGTGCCATGATTACTTGAATCAGTGCCTTTTGTTTCTGTAGGCTTTCAAATTTTAACAATAGTTTACAGAGCCAAATCTGTACAATCGTCCTTGAAAAAAATAATCCACTGGAAGCATTTACAAAGAAGCTAAAACTCCTCTTAGTAGTCATAAAGAATTCCCATGTCATGTCTGGGTGATGTTAACGAGCAGTGAAAGGGTCTCTAATGAAACCGTGTGATGTGTGAGTTGGGTAATTGCTGTGGTCAATCCCCTTAAATTACCGCAAGGCTTCTAAAGAAAGAGCTGCATCTCCCTGATTAAAGGTGGCATGCTTCGGTGAGTCTGCAAAGAGCGTCCACCCTGTGACAATCCATAACTTTCATAGATTAACCTCTTCTGTGTAAAAATTGTAGATGTGGAATTTTAGTTGAAACTGGGAATTTTATTTGGTAGCAAACAATGGTGAACTCTGGAGAGGATCGTTTTCCTTCCAGAACATGAACATATGCAATAATGATACCTGCAGAGTACATTGAATAGACAAAGACAATTTTTTTTTCCATGCACAACAACCAGATTGTTCCTGTCCAGCACAGTGTACTGATCTGTAACAGTGTAGAATGCTCCAAATTGCCTGCTAATCATACTACTCTTGGTATGCAACACGCTCTGTGCCTGCTAGGATAGACCTAATAGGTGTGTAGAAACACCCTGAACATAGCTTTCAAGGAGAAGGAGAAAATCTGTATGATGAGTAGCCTGGACCAATTCCTGGTGCTCTGGACATTAACTATGCTGTTGGCTGTTATCCTAGAAAGTGTAACAGGAGCTTGGGACACCATGGGTGCAACAGAAATCCTGAGCAAAATGAAGGAGCATCAGTGGTGACTTATTTTAAAGTTTGCTTCAAATAATCTGTAACCTATTTGGCTTATTTTGGTCTTTTTCTATAAAAGGAATACATGAGCCATCTGTTTCGTAGGGGTACACTCAATTTTAATTTGTATACAAGCTGAGGGATTAAATTTCCTGTAAATACACAACAATTTATTTTTTGAACATGATAAATTATGTGTCTACAGGAATCCTCTACAGAAATGCTGTATCTTCTTATATCACCATTGATTAATATAAATATCCCAGCCTATACCAATATTATGTGGATTATTTTTCTATGTCCCAGGATAAAATAATAAATATTTACAATTTTAAAAACATATTTTTGTTTTCATAGCATTCACTTTATCAAATTCAATGAACAGTACACAGAAATTTTTGGAAACACAGATTCTTGACCTGGTTGTATTCTTAGTAGTTGCAGTTGCTCCTGAGATCTAACACAGTGCTTAGATTGATTCACAACCATCGCATCTGTCTTTATCAAGAGATCTTTGAAGAATTCATCACATGCATATAATGTCAGTGTTAAGCCTTTTCACATAGTAAATGTTCTGAAAAGGAAAACAAGAGAATCTTGTAACTCTTCTGAGAGGATAAATATAGCTTCATTATATGATTATGGAAGAGAAGAGAGTGAGTTGTTCACTGGAAGTCACACAGGTACAAACAGAAAGGACTAAGTTAGAGGGCAGTGTTATAGACTTATATGTTATTTAGTCAGTTAATTCCCATCCAATGACCCCTGCAAGTTACTTGACTCAGTGTTCAATTCTTTAAAAGTATAGGCACCTCCAGGGTTACAAAGGAGATTAAACAAACAATTGTTCTTTACACAACTAGGTAGGTAGCCAATTTATCTTTTCCGTGCTAATGTTCATATATTTTTATTCTCTGGCAGGCAAACTCACCATCATGAAAATAACTAAGATTAAATATACTGAGTGAGTTAATATACAGAGATGTGATCTAAGGTTTCTGAACAATATCAGGGACAACAATGAGAAGCTGTAGGGTTGGAGCTTTATTTGCATACAACAACCTAATGTGACATAATCTAAGAACAAGTCATCAGTAAAATCTCTGCAGCTTCTTAATGAAACTCAGAGTAGATAAATTCTCTCCTGGATTGGAGTTGAGCAATCACTGATGCAGTATCATGTAAGTAAAACAGTAAAATGTCTGTTGGAAGATTAAGTAAAGTGATGAGATCTTCATAGGTATGAGAGTCAATTGTAGCTCTTCTGTTACCACAGAATTATCATTATTTTCATATTTTTGTTATGCATAATTTAGTACCTCTGTTTTTATTTTCTGAACCCACCAAAGTGGAACTGTAAAAAAACCCACATTTTTATGCAGTAGCCATCCTTAAAATATAAAGGAACTATTCCTGGTTTTCAAATTTTAGAAGATATTTGTGTAATAGCAAAATCAAATTTTATTTTGTGGATATATTAGTTAGAAAAAATTATAAAAAATAGTTGAGTCAGGGCTGGCAAGATAGCTCAGCGGTCTAGAGCGCCTCCCAGGGACCGCGGTTCGAGCCCCAGCACCACATGCCATGCCAGCCCCTCCCCGCAGGGCCGGCTGAGCTCACACCCCACCCCCGCGAAAAAAGAATCCGTGATGTGTAGCGAGACACTGTAATAAATAAAGGAATTAAAAAAAAATAGTTGAGTTACTATGTGAGTCTTTATTTCTGAGATCATGTGAAGAAGAATTTCAGAGGTTTAGAAAGCTATCACGCCACTGAGTTCAAAGCTCAATTCCATTAACTGAATCAAATCATTGAACTTGAAGTCCTTGTTCCAAGTCCTCCATTCTGGCTGGCGGCTCCTCTCACACCTGTGAGCACCGGCTCAGCTTTACTGCTGTGTTCCTGGTTGTTTCTGCCATCCGCATTCTCACTTCTCACAGGTAGAAACAGACAGAAAATTTGTGTTGCTTCAAAGGTACTTTTCTATGGCAATGTTTCTCCTCTGACGTTTAGAGATTCCTAACGATCTCGCGGATGCCACTCAGAGAATATGTCATCTTATGATATGTTTTTACAAAATTTATTATTTGCATGAACAAATTCAGGAAAGAATTTGGAGAGGTTGTTTTTCATAGAAAATCCCTGAAATGAATAAAATCATCCTATTTGAAAAGAGCTCATGACAGATTCTCAGGAACCCAGGAATAAGGCCTTGCATCATTTATGTTTATGCAACAGAAGAAGAAAACATGTATTTTTGAGGTAGCAAGTCTTTTTATTTAAATAGTGAAATTATAATTTTAGAAATTCAGTTGAAAACATCCAACATGGAGCAATGAACTTCTATGGTGAGAGCCTCTGAGAGTATCATATTTTACAAAATTAGGTGGAACTCCAAACTCTATACTGTAGCATTAGCAGTACAGCTTAATGATGTGAGTGAGGATATAATAGAGGGACTTTAATCAGAATAAAAAACATAAACTGTTGACTCAGCTATGGTTTTTCTTCTGTCAGATTTTAGTTTAGACACCTGTTGATTAAGGTTTAGTCAATGTTCTCTCACACTCATTTAATGAAGAGTATGACTCTGAGGAGTACTTGAGTTCATACTCACTAACTCCAAGGACTGACTAGCACTTGATATGCGCAGCCTTTTCTTTCTGGTTCTCACTATTGCTCTTGACTGATCAATAAGGGAAGTAGAATATATCGACCAAATTAGAAAGGAAAGCTACTTGCAGTACCAACTGGCTTGCCAAAGTAAATAGCTGTTAAGCAAGCATAACGAAGATACCTAGATAGTCCAAGTGATGAAAACAGAAACACACACACACACACACACACACACACACTATGGCAATAAAGTGTGATATGAAAAGTATGAGTAGCTAAGATGACAAATACGGTTTTTTTCAAGTCAAAGAGTAAAACCAATGAAGTCTATCGATTTGTCAGGAATAAACACATTTTATGTATCTTTGGCCATTTATTTCAGACTATCTGAAACTTAAAGCTATGTCTATGATTTTTAAAATCTATTCTGGAGCAAATATCCAAATAAGAGAGTTTTAGAGATTAGAGGAAATAAATTATTTTTCTCTTTTTAAGAGATAATGGTCACAAAATCGGGAACAGTGAAGGGAGCAGGTGGACATTTATGTCTCTGTAGCTGGGTCCACTGGACTCCTACAGTCATAGTGCCTGGAGGCCATCAGTGATAGGTGGAATGAGTAGAACCACAAGGATGTGGGGGCTGAGAGAGCTGTGGGCACTGGTGTGGCAGCCTCCTTTACCCGTGAGACTTCTGCAGGCCAGGGGCAACAGGTGAGAATACTGACATTCATGTTCTTTGTATCTCCGATGACAAAATGCTAGTGACTTCCCCTGAACCTCCAGTAGGTAAGAGTAGCGTGCTGTGCAGTGGTGATAAGAACAGCAATGACATGGGTTCTTCGATTAATTACTTTGCAACATCTCATTTTCCATCTGTTGAAAAGGGAACTTCATTATCCCCTTCATGTTGTAACTGGAAGATGTTAGGCATTTAGGGTCTTTGTACAAATACCCCTGCACTTGGGATCTACACAATCCATTGTCATTCCAGGTGAAGCCTCTTCATAAGTAGGAAGGAGCTTGCAGGATTTCATGAATCTATGCATAGAAAGAAAACTCAAAGGTGAAATGGCCACAGCAGTAAATGCTCTTCACTTCACTGTCTTTAACACAGACCACTATTAAGACTTTTGCATGCTGAAGGAAGCATCGATCTTGATTATAGAGCCCCATTATTCGAGAGTCGTTGCTGTCCTTGTGTGTCGTTGCTGGGGCAGCAGTCTTTCTAGCTCTCAGCTCTGCTCTACATTACTGTCAATTAACCACCATTTGTCATTGTGATGGTTGCTGTTCCACAAGTGTTGACCATTTCACCATTCCTGATTCTAGATTTGACTAACTTTTTTGTCCTTTACCACTTACCTAATGGAAGGATGGATGCTTTAACATCTTACTGTGTATTACTGACTTATGTGACAACAAATTCATTACTACCAATTTCCAGGTTGGTCAAGAACTTATACATAAAATATGTAATATAATCATTCATCATCAGATCTCAACATTTTTTTGTGGTACCAGGGATTGAACTCAGAACCCTGTGCTTGCCAGGCAAACACTTATTTTACTGAGCTATCTTCGCAGCCCCAGATTTCAACATTTTAAAGCAGAATAGAATTACTGAATTTTATGAGTGGCATTTGAAACAATAAAATCATACCTAAGCAAATGAGAAAAATCTAAAACAGATTAAAAAGAGATGGAATTTTCAGCCATGAATTTAATAAGATTATGTAGTATGATTTTACTTTATCACTCTAATTTTACTTATTAAAATAAGTTATCTGTAACTTTTTTTTGAATAGGAATATTATAACCTTTTCTCAAGATGCTTCCTTTGAGTAATAGTTAAAAATATGAAATATAGATAGGCAGTGTGTAGTGTAGTGTGTATAGGATGTAATAGCTTCAAAGAAGAAAGGGTACTTATGATTTAGCATATCATATAACCAAATTCATGTAGGAATAAATCTAACAAAAAGTTGTATGACCTCTCACTAAAAGTACAAAACAATGCTGGAATTAAAATACCTAAGCAAATGAGAAAAATCTCTATATTGTTATACAACAAGCCCTTCGGGACCTTGTTGCATTTGGGAGGAGTCCACATTTGTAATCCCAGTGAAAAATAATTGCAATAAGCAATTCCAATCTACCACTGCAATTCATGGCAAGACTGTATAGACACTGAGATATAGCTGTGGTTGTGGGGAGGAAAGGGGGTCTTAAGTCCATCTAGAGCAATGGATTACTGGAACAAAGCTCTAGGGCCATAGCAGACATGGGTTTCATTAGTTCCTGAAGAGGGGGAGTGACTATAAGAGTGACATGAAGTGAGCTGGGCTAGCTAGGAGATGGGATAGCTCTCTGCAATATGCAGACAGAGAAAGAGAGATAGACAAGCAGAGTCATCTGCATAACCCCCTCTGAGGGAGCATCTAATGTTTTGGGGGTAAGAGCTTCAGCTTTGATGTGTTATCTTTATGCCCTGAGACATCATAGCCTCTTTTCTTGAGGCTCAACTTCAGCCAACAGCTTGGTGTCTCCTGGCCTAGCTCAAACAATCTACTTGGGAGCTACAGATGGGAATCACTCACCTTGGTTTTAAGACTATACATCAGTACCTAGGCTAGAGAGTTGTGCATTACCTAAAGCCAGTTGAGGGGATAAAGACAGCACTTGTCCAGCGATGCGTGCAATACAGAGAAATGGGACGAGGTTTAGCCAAAATGGAGACAATTGCTTTTCTTCCAAGGAGGGCCCTGCTGGTGTTCCTCCACATTGTTAAAGATATTAACTCTTTCCTATCTGTTGTGCTGATTGAATGCAACCCAATACAAATTTATACAGACATTTTGTAGAAAGGGACAAACTAACTATAAGATGCTGGTGGGATGCTAAGGACCTAGAATAGCCCAGAAGACTTTGGAAATGAATGTATTTGAAGAACTTAACCCACCACTTTTCAGGCTCACGCAAAGCTAGAGTAATGCTGACCACCAGGCATCAGTAAAGACGGAGCAACAGAGCAGAGCAGGGACTGAAGACAGAGACAAACATGTGTTAACAATTGACACAACCGCAGCAGAGCAAGGACTGAGAAAAGCGTATTCATTTCCGTACTGATGGGAAGAGGTGAAAGCTAGAGGTGGGAATACTATATATCATTGCTGTATAACACATTAGTAAAAAAATTAGCCATCTACAAGTCAAAATAACATATGCATTTGCAGAGGGACAGAGATCCCGAGTGACTTTATGGGCTGTGTGACTCTGGTTTGTGGAAAAAGTTGTCAGTGAGGGCTGCAGTTTTCTTATGTTTCAACCAAGCTAGGAGAACTCATTCTGACCTAAGCTTGGCAGTCTCTTGACTAGAACCTTTTTTTCCCTTTTCCTTGTTAGAATTTCAACAGCAACATGTGTTCTTTGCAGACTTCTCACTCATAGGGAATGATAAGAAAGAGGAGTCATAAAATAAAAGAAGGAAGAAGAGAAACCACAAAAGACCCCAGAAAAATACCTTTGAGGCTTATATGAGGTCCTGTTTCTATGGAGAGCTTGATTTAGAGGTGTTTGTGTTTTTAAAAAGTTATTATTTTTATTATTAGTGCTATCATGTTAGCTTGATAGACATCACAATCCCACTCATAATGGGGGATGGGTATGCACTCCTGCCTTTCCCTGAGCTCCTGCTCCCATCCTTTCCCCAAAGCCCTTCCATCTCTACTTGATGTAGCCATGGAAGTGATGTCACTTTCTCTGCATGCTACTGGTCACATAGAACAAAGTCATACAAAGTAGAAGGGCACTCAGAAGCATGACTACAATATCATTTCACCATCTTAAGTATTGACTGCCTCATAAAAGTTAAGGAAACTAAACATAAAGTGCTCAGAATAGTTTTGATATAGTAGTCTATTCCTATTATATCACTTATTTTAATATTTGAGTAGGGTAATGATGCTTTTGCAATTCTATTATTATGTATAGCCATATCTATAATCATGATTTTTTTCTTACATCCATTGAAGCATGATTAGTAGTTGATTCTGTGAAATGGAAGCTTCTAATGCAAAGAACTCATTTTCCTGTTTATTCTAATGTTCTTAGGGTATGATATTTGAATGAACGCAGAGAGTTATTCTGTTGTGGGTGCCGGTTCAAAGAGCTGCCCTCATGACTGTGGGATGACGCTGGTTGTATCATATTTGGGGTTGGAAGAATGCCCTTTTAGACTGTGGTAGAGCATCTCATGTGTCAGCTTCAGCACTAGTGTCCACAAATGGAGCCAATATGCAGGGGCAAGCTGAGAACATGGTTCAAAGCACAGCCATCTGGATGCTAGCGTTAACACTTTGCTTCCTGTTGGCCAGCTCATCTTTCTGACACTGAACCATTGCTGCTTCAGTGCTTTGGGGCCACAAAATCAAAATAAATGACAGTCATGGTGGCTGAATCTTGTAGGCTATGTATCTTCACAGAAAAAGTTGTTAATTTTATTGCAGCTTAATATCTTCTCTTGCAAGGTCAGAATTATAACCTCTTAAAATTTTCACAGGTATAGTGAGTGGATTTATAACATCTCTGATTTTAATACATTTATTTATAAAGTAAGGAACCATAAAACTTTAGGTAAGAACTAGAAAACTTGCCCAAAGTGAAGTGAAGTGTGTTTCTGAGAACCGTAGCTCCATAGGATATTAATAGCTGTGATGTGATACCAGTGATACTTGGAGTTTCTTGACCACCGGTGACCCCAGTTTTCTTTCACAAGGAGTTATTTAGTTATTTTTGGTAAATCACCTTTCTTTGAGGCTGCATTATGATGAGCTCATTAGAAAACAGAATGACAAAAACTTTCATGTTAACATTTTATTGGGGAATGTCATTCAGAGGAAAACATAAGGGGACTGAGACAACTTGCACATGTTCAGCCCTCCACAGACCCCAGCTGTGGGACCGGCTCTCACTGACATTGTCTCAGAGCAGGACATTTTGTTTCTGCTTCTGCTCAGCCCCCCTCTGATTCTGACACAGACATAGCATTTGAGTACTAATCATGGTTTAAGAATTGGCATCCCATAGGTAACCTTGTAAAAACAATCTAACATTCATTTATTCTAATAAATCCAATCAATAGTGTTCTAAAGTTAGCTCAAAGCTGGTAAATATGACTTCATTCTTGTACCTGATTTATAACTTTAATATATCCATTCAAACTTTTATCCATTGTCACTCTATGTGAAGCAGTTCTAATACTTTTCTTCTATCTTCTGGTTATATTGAATTTTTACTGAAAACAATGAATACATTTTCAAACCTTAATGCCTAAAAGGTGTCCAGGGATATAGCTCAGTGACATAGGTGCCAAGCAAAAGGTCCCGAGGTGGATCCCTGTCACAGCAAAAGAAAACAACAACAACAACAACAAAAAAAAAACCCCACAAAAATCTTCAAACTTCAAAAGAATTGGGACAGTATATTAGTGGAAAGTTACTTAAAACAAAGGAAAGACATTGAAAATTTGTAAACATACTAAAGTAGAACATGAAAACATAAATAAGTTAGGCAAGGGCCAGCCATACAGCTCAGTGGATTAGATCGAGGGCAAGCAGCTGTAGGGACCAGAGGTTCGATCCCTGGACCTGCCGTGCTGGCCCTGCCCCTGGGATGTGCTGAGCCAGCAGTTGAGATTGGGTGTGGTGACATGCTCCTGGGAAGCTGTGAACAGGCAGATCACTATGAGACTGGTCCAGTAGTGAGACACTGAACACCCTGTAGACACTTCCTTAAAATACAAAAAAAAAAAAAAAAAAAAAAAAATAATAATAATTAGGCAGTGTGCTACGAATTAAAACAGGCTTGGAATTTATTCATGATGTCTATATTCTTTGATATAATTTTCTTTCTTTTGACTTAAATATTTAATGATGTGTGCAAGGAAAATAAAAGTAGCCCACATTCTTTTTTTAAGTAGCGTAATTTAAAATACATTTTCTTTAATTAAATCTATAAACTCAATAAATGTAAAAGTTTCTTGAAGTTTTCAAAGGCAATTTACAAAGATGTGTATTAAAAATGGATTAAAGTTCTTCAATTATTCTTAATGACTAACTTATCTTTTAAAAATTTCCACATTTTCTTATATTCCTCAGGGCGTTCCAGTAGCTAAATCCTTTGTAAAACAACAATTTTGACTGCAAGCTTACTGCAAACTTACTTCAAGCTGTATAAAGATAAATCCTGGCTTCCTTGTTGATATGTACAACTATTTATTACCTATCTAAAGCAAATTAACTACTCATTCTTGTAACTGGCCAGAGAGTTGACAATACGTTCATATAACTAAGGCAGAATTCCTTAAAATTGCATTTGATTATTCCACCTTAAAATAACAGAATCCTGCCAGGATTGTGTGTGATATTACTTCTTGAAGAACTGCATATTGATGCATGCAGAAAGCCCAGCTCTGATGCACCGCTGGGGAAGTGGGGAAAAAACTTGATTTTGAAAAAGACCATAATTGAATTTCTCTTGAAATGTAATTGTGATACAAGCAGTGGGGAAAAAACCATGAACCTGTGAAAAGAAGCGAGCTTTGGCCTCTCCTGTTCTTTGCTGACGTCTGTGGATGGGACTCCTGGCTCGTTCTGGCTGGCTGTTCTTGGGTAGCATCTTCAGACAAGAGCGAGGTCCATTCGCACTTCACAGAGAGCAGCATCCCAAGCGTCAACGAAGGAGCTGTCTTTTCTTGTCTAAGTTGCTAATGCATTTGGTGAAAATTTGCTCTTCTCTGTTTTCTCCCTCCCTTCTCTTCTTCTTTTTGACATTATTGTTGCTCGGTGTGATCAAGCATAATGGAACACTAAGGGCTACTGTTGCATTCTGACCAAAAAGCTTTGTTATCCATAATTTGAGAATTGCCATCACCTTAATTTACCTGATAATTTACAGTGACTCCAAGTAAAAAATAAAGCAATTCAAATTTAAACTAGTAGTGTCTTGGTGGAATTTTTGGGGTCTTTCAAGTAAAGTGTCATGTCATCTGCAGATACTGATAATTTAACTTCTTCTTTACCTATTCTTATTCTTTATTTCTCCCTCTTTTCTAATGGCTGTTGCTAAGGATTCCAAGACTATATTGAATAGGAGGGGTGATAGAGGACATCCTTATCTTGTACCTGATTTAAGAGTGAAAGATTTCAGTTTTTCCCCATTTAGAATTATATGAGCTTTTGGGTTGTCATAGATGGCTTTTATCAAGTACATGTGTTGGTATATAAGTCTTGCTCTATCTAGGTCTTAACCATCCAGCAGAAAAGTATAAAAATGAAGTATACATCACAAGACCATAATGTTAAGTTGTGCTGTAGATGGCTATGGTCAACAACTTCTTTGAATAACTCACTGTTGTTGTGGAATGCTGGACTGTGTTGGATTGTGCTGTCAAGTTCAAGCACCTAAGTCAGTTAAATGACAATGGAGTGCTCACGTTTGACAGATGTAGACAAAGGAAGGGGCATAGAAAGAAAAAATCATGATGTGTGTGTATAGACAGTACAGTTGGGATAGATAACGCTGTGCTTCTACATAATCCTATGACAGGCAAGATTTGCACTAATGGTGGTTGGACAGGATATTATGTCAGCTTCTAGTACTATGGTCATCCAGTAGGAAAATAATTATTGAATTTTTGATATAATTCAGGTATAAAAAATAAGATAAGTAAACAGCTACACTCTTAATTTACTGATAAGGGACATCTGCTATAATAATGTCTGTAAGTATAATATCATGTATGCCCCTTGTACGATACCAAAACAGTATGAAAACAGTTTGCAGTGTATTAATTTATCTAATCTGTCTTGTTAAGGTGTATTAAAACCATCTGATTCATATTTGTACTTCAAGAAAATAAAATAAATAAATTAAAAAAACAAAACAAAACAAAAAAAAAAAACAAATTTAAAGGATTACAGTGATTCGATGACCCACTGTTGAAGAGGATTTGAGTCTACAACACACATTGCAGAGAGTAGAAATTCTTCCTCCCTCTTGTATCTCCTCGGATGTGTAATAACCTGTTGTGATTTTCCTTTCAAGCCTTTTTAAATGCTTAATATAAGCCAAAGCTACCAAGACAGACTCCTTGATGTGTGGTAAGATTCCACACACAGGACAGCAGCACTGCTCACTGACTTTTAGTGCTGTGTGGCCTTCATGTAATCCTACATCATTTTCACTCTTGGATTAAACATGAAACAAAAAAAGTATTAAAACCAACTGATAGAATCATTAGGGTGTTTCATATAGAACTGCACATTAATAACAGGGAGGGATGAGGTCCAAAGTTTTGGAAGACCAAATTTGAATGTACAAGGTAAGGATATGGAAAGGAAAAATTAAGGTTACAAGTGGATTGGATGTTATACGCTTTTACTTTATTAAGTTTAATATTCCAGCATTAAAAACTTTAACGCTCTGAGCTTTATGTAGTGTAAATAAATTTAGCAGAAAAACAACCAAATTTATTCAGCTAATATGAAGTGAACTCACCACCACCAGTCTACAGTGAGATCTTATTCCAGGCACTGTATTCGCTTACAGGAAAATTTCAGTGTTATTTCTACAGTAGTCATCTGAGCAGTCACCAAAATCAGAGCTATTTTAATGCAGTGATTATGAATATAGACTATTTTAGGTGAAATCACTTTTATAAATAATTACTTGCATAAAGACAACCCTACAAATTTGCAATTTATAAAAATTCAAAATTTCTGTGATGAACTGTATTCATCATCTATATTAATATGAAGTTGAGAGGCTCTTATGGTAAATAACTGAGAACATTCAGGATGTCTTCTTGATTTTGAAAAAGACCATAATTGAATTTCTCTTGAAATGTAATTGTGATACAAGGCAATTTTCTATATGCATGAGAAATTGGCTCACAGTCCGATTGCTGCTACTGAGCCATATGGTCTGGAGTAGGTTGCAGCTGACTATGGATTTCACATCACATTACAATCAGTGAGGACATATTTTAAAAACCTCAAGAGGAAATTTTATTTATGATGCATCACATTTAAAATTGTGATATATTCAAATCCATATTTAAGCAGACACTAAGCCTTTATTATGCCTCCAAATCTGTATTTCTGAAAAGGTGAAGTTTCCATCACATAAACACTACATGTAGCCTCTTCATTCCTCATCCACCAGAAAAATGAGACAGTACTTGAAGGGGAGGCTGAGAAGGTATGAAGAAAGTACGTTTTAGCGTGGTTTTAATATTGTAATTTATGGAGACTAAATTAGATACCCATTAAAGCACATTTGTAAACCTTTTTTTGAATATGTAACACTTCTTGTTTTCCTAAATGTAGGACTTTTCCACAACTGTGCTAGATTTTTTTTTTTTTTTTTTTTTGGCAGAACCAGGGATTGAACTCAGGCCCTTGTGCTTGCCAGGGAAGCGCTTATTCTACTGAGCCATCTCCTTGGCCCCTGGAAATGTTTTATTGAGTGCAAAATTTCAAGCACAGTTTGGGAAAAAATGCAACTATTTTCCTTTTGAAAGAACAGCTTTTAAATCAGTGTGGCATACTACTTCTTTTCCTCATGGTTTTTTGATATCAATTATGATTTAATGCAATGTTAAAAATGGATTTGGGTTAGAAGGGTTAGAGGTCATACGAAGATTTGACAAGTATGTAGCAATAAATATTTTTTCTAGAATAAAACATGGAAAACATAATTTATATGCTATTTTATCAATTAGTTTTGTATTTTGCTTTACTTCCTAAAAGTCATAATTTCTAAAACCATGGGCAATATTAAAATAAATTATTAATGATTAACATGTATGGAATAGCTTAATTGGAAATACTATCGATTTAAAGTAAAATTCCTGGGGGCCAATGAGATAGCTCAGTGGAATAACTGCTTGATGGCAAGTACTAGTTCCTGAGTTCAATCCCTGGTACTGCAGTCAATCAATCAATCAATCAATCAATGAAAATTCCAGATTGTTGTTACCAGGTACTATCTGGTTTATTATTTTGAAATTAGAGTGTATGCTAAGTCAAATAAAATATGGCTATATTGTTTAGAACAAAAGTTAAAAATACTTACACTTAGCCAGGTATGGTGGCACGATCCTACAATCCCGGCATTCAGGATCGCTGAGCTCGAGACCAGGCTGGCCTACACAAGGAATTCAGCTTCAGCCTGGGCTTCAAAGCAAGACTTGTCTAAAAAACACAAATAAACAAACCAAGTGAATGAAGCAAATAGGGAGGTAAGAACAGTTAAATAAGAATAAATTTGATGCAAAATACTGTTAATATGTTTTCTTTAAAACTAAACTGCTTTTGCTAGCTCTGTTTGATAAAATATTCCAAAATATAAGGGGAAAACCAATAATAATGAACGCCCTTGGTGTCAAAACTGAATGTCCTATCATTGTCATCAATAGAATGCTGAGCTGGTTCCTGCTCTGCAGCAGGAAAACATCTGCAAGATCCAACCACAGAAGCCTCCCTGGGACAGCTGAATGGTAGCTGTTAGAGCAGAGAAAATTAGAGGGAAGGGAAGATGATGAAATGTTGCTTAAAAGATACCAAAGGACAGGGAGAGTAAATTTAAGAGATTTATCATACAGCAGTGTAACAAGTGTTAATCATGTTTATGAAAAATTCAGGGCTACTGGTAACTTTGCACTCTTAATTAGATTTAATCAGATGTGTGTATATGTGCATATATGTATGTCTACATGTGCTTCAAAACATTATGTTCACATGTCAAATGCATGGAATGTTACATGATAATTTATAAAACAAAAAGGCTCCTTATCACTAAATTTTGGATAAGTGTAAAAAAAAGATGCAGTTTTATACAATGGAATGCTACTCAGTTATAAAGAAGAATAAACTCAAGGCTTTTGTAAGTAAATAGATGAAACTAGAGACCATAGTCATAAGTGAAATAAATCAGATCCCCATGTATAAGCGTCGCATTGTCTACCTAGTGCAAAAAAAGAAAACTGAAGGAACAAATAAGATCCAAGAGGTACAACAGATATTGTGAAGGGAAAGAAAACTACTTAAAAAGAACGGAAAATGGGGATAAGGAAAAGAGAAAAGAAGGAAGGGAAAAATATATGAATATACACCAAGACAGCTAAGATAACTGTACCACTAATTTCTATCAGATCATTAAAGGAACAGTTAGAGGCCACATGGCTTGATGCCTTTTGCATGCCCGTGTCTGACAATCTGAGCAAATGCTTTGAAGGTAACAATATTCAATGTAATAACCATTACTAATTTCCTATCATTTTGTTTTGAGATTCTATATCATTTTTAGTGCTTTTTTTCTCCTTGAAATAAAAAAGAGTAATTCTTGTGCATTTCAGTGCATTCATTTATAATATTAATAAAAACATTCTCCTCAATCACATAGAAAGGACTGGGATGTCATTTTGTTACTTTGAAATAATTCACTGTTTTTCCCTATATAAACTGTGCTTTAGAGTAAAGAAATTGATTAGGGAAATTTTTAAGAGTTTTACTAATCCATCTCTTTAGAGCTTTTATATTAAAGCTAATAGTATAATAAAGCCAATATTAGCTTTACCTTAATAAAGCTAATAAAAGAAGGAATTAGAGGAAACTATACAATTTTGAAATCTTAGTAGAGAAGGAGGACTCTAAGCAATTAACATTAGTGACTTTTAATAAAAAAGAAGCAAGAAGTCACTTTATGTCTTCATAACACCAATCTAAAAAGGAATCTTGCCAAAATATCAACCCTGACTCAGAAATGAACTATGAGTTTATGAGCTGCATGAGAATTATAAAAACCTGCTCATCAGACTCCACCAGTTTTCCACCAACAAAACAGAATGTGGAAAAGTCTACAGAAAAACAAAAAAAGAGCTGGTTTATTCAATAAATGAATTCTGTGGGGAATAAAAGAAGGAATCTTTAAATTTAAGAATCCTAGGAATCGTATTTACCATCTCCTGCAGTTAAAATGTAGTGCTTGCGGCTGAGAAATTTATAGCCAAAATAACTTTGTTCTCTACAGTCTGGGAGCTGGGGACCACCCGCAGGCATTGCGCACCTGGCAATGCCCAGGGCAGAAGCGAGAAAAGCGTCTGCTAGAAAGGGCTTCCTTTAAAGGGAACCTCTCCCTTGGTGACCATCCCACGCGTCCATTTATGAGCACCGAGCTCCGTGACCCTGCACGGTCTTCAAGAACTACCTCCAGCACCATCGCGAAGCCAATCAAAGGTCAACGCTCTGGAACCACGGCTTGCCTGACTGCACTCTATAGATTTTATTGGGTTCTGATCAAAACATTCTGTGAAATTTAAAACAATCTGACACATAGATTTTCTGTCATTCTTTGATGTGATGTTACATTGCAAAAACATAGTCAAATATTTACAGACACTGGACTTAGGTTTCGAATTAATCTAAGTATGAGCAAGGGTCTGTTAAAATTCTCCAGGGAGAATCATGAGCATTATGATCAGAAGTGAATTATAAGCATTTGATAAGCACATCTTAATGAGCCAATGACAATTCATTTTTAAAATAGGGAATTTATGCCATGGTTACTAGAATAAGCAAAACAATTTTGCAATAATGAGTCATGCCATTCACATGAAAATGTCCATTACCGGGGAGGAGTGATATTTTGTGGAAACAATTATAACCATGACAAGCTGATCTTACTGACAATTTGAAGTCCCACTGTCTTAAGTTCTTAATTTTCATGCAGTTATTCTTAGGAGTAGTCAGCTTCTTTTCCACACTGTATGACATTTTAGTTTAGCAAATAAAATTTTATTTAAAATGGAATAAATATATAGGTAGAATGTCATTTAAGAAAATATTGTCTCTCAGCACTTTGTGAGCCTGAAAACAGGAAGACAACTATGAATCCAGTCTGTGTAATGAGACTCTGTAGACCCTGCACTAAATACATAAAAAACAAAATGTTGTCAATATATTGTGAATTTTTAATGATCTGGTAAGCTGTGATAAACATCAATAACTTTCTCTTATAAGACCACAAAGCAGCTATTTGAGAAATATACAGTGAATTTCATCTAATTTTCCCAATAAATATATAAAATAAAGCCCATCCTTTATGAAGACGTATGCTATCATACCAAATCCATCTCTATAAAGTCAAACAGTGATAATTAGACACGTGGATTTATGAGCAAAACTAATTAATTATAGACTTTGTTTCAGGATTTATGTTTTTCTAGTGCATTTTATCTGGTTATACAATATTATGAACCCAGATAATGAATATTTGTTAAGAGAAATTAATTCCTAACATGTTTTCAGAGTATACAAAAGGTATCAAAAACATATTTTTTAAAATTTTGCTTAGTTTTAAAAGCAATAGATTCAATTAAAATGGCACACAATTAAATAAAATTAATAAAATTACCAGGCAGAAAGCAAGAGCTTAGCCATTCAAGTGATTGTACGTTTAGTCACCACACGTGGGCATGCATGGTTGGAGAAATGATTCTCAAAGATCATACCAGTGGGGCGGAGGCAGAGCGGAGGTACAGAAAACAACACATTTTGTAGATTTGTATTTCACTGACTGTCAGTTTTGCTAAAGCACAGCTTAAAGAACAAACTTGCTATTGCTGATTTTCACTGTTGTTCTTTTGATATTTTATGACCTTCTGTTTGTATTTTTGATGCCCTGTTTCTATTTCAGAGTGTTTAATTTTTGTTTTGTTTCTAAGTTCTTCTCAGAGATGATAAGCTCTGATTCTTAGTTGCTCTTCTTCCTTAGGTGGGGAAGACTGGCCAGGTGGCTGTAAGTCCCTTTCAGGCTAGCTACATCAGGGCCAACCCTTTGGATTTGAAGCGCTCCATTGCTAGCATCCCTCACTTCAAAAAGCTTGAAATTATCTGTTAAAATTTCCTCGTGGGAACATGGCTTTTCAGTCAAAAGTTCTTAAGTTAGTTTATAACCTTCTGGGTATTTTCCAGTTAGCTTTCTGTTTCTGATTTCAAGCTTATGACTTTGGAGAGATGACATGGTCCACCTGGTTTCATTTATCCTTCCTTGATGCTTGTAGCATTCTAGGGCAGAGTTCAGCCAATTTTGCTAACAATTCCAGGGATCATAAAAATAATATGTGCTCAACAGTCATTGGGTGTAGTGGTCTATGGATGTCTAACACAGCTTGATTAACTGCATGCCTCAAAGTCACTGCCTGGCTTGTGACACCTTCCTGCAGTCCCAGCACTCGGGAATCTGAGGCACAAGGATCTCCTCACGTTCAAGGCCAGCCTGGGCTACATAGTGAGTGAGACTCTATCTCAAAATGAACAAACAACCAAAGAAACGTTATTACAATCTTAATAAACTTTTGATCTGTTTGCTTTTTCAACTTCAGGAATAAGTCTTGCTTGTAATAATGGTGAAATCCTTGCTTTGTAACCTGTGTGAATTTTGCATTGTGTTTTAAAAACTATGTAATTAGGTACATAATGTTTTAAGGTGTTTCTGCTGTTAGTAAATAACCTCCTTTACTTCTTTTGTTTGAAGTCTCTTTTTATCTGATGTTGATATAGCTATCATATTTCATTTGTTTGATATATATATATATATATATATATATATTTAAATGTTTAATTGCAGTGGTCCTGCATTATGTGTTAAACTTGTTTCTCCTCTAAACAGAATATTATTTAAAACATTTCAGTGTGGGGGCTGGGGAGATGATTCAGTGGAATAAACACTTCCCTGGCAAGTGCAAGGACCTGAGTTCAATCCCCAGTTCTGCCAAAAAAAAAAAAAAAAAAATTAAAAAAATAAAAAATAAAAAAAAATATCTCAATGTGAAAAATCTTTGTTTGTGTTGAACCACTTAGTTCACTTAAACTTTCTATTGTTTCTAGTGTGCTTCTATTTAATCTCAGGTCTTATTGATTTTTCATTGACTCATCTTATTCATATTACATTTTATCTCTTATACTATTGTCTTTTGCATTAATTAATTTTTAAAAATAATCTAACATTCCTCATCAAATCAGACAGTTATAAATTCTATTTTGTGAGGATGAAGTGAATAATTTTCAATGTTTTAAAATGAAAGTAGCCTGGCATGGTGGCGCAGGCCTTTAATCCCAGCACTCAGGAAGCTGAGGCAGGAGGAATGTTGTGAGTTCGAGACCAGCCTGAACTGCATAGTGAGACCCTGTCTCAAAAAGACAATAAAGTAAAATAAAATAAAATAAAATGAAAGTTCACTTGATTTGATATCTTCATAAAGACATTTTAAAAGTACTGAATGAAGCACCTATAAATATGTATCTTTTTTGAGTTTATTGGGAATGAGACATAAAAGCAAAATATATGCACATATTAAAGAGCTACCATGTGATAATTGGCACAGATATACATTGAGAAATATTATAATCAGGTGAAAACTTACTGATCGCGTCTAATGTTTAGCATTTATTTATGTGAAAACTCTCACACATTTTTCTGGAGCTTGTGAAAATGTGCACTTACTATGTTATCTACGGCCACTTAAACGTGCATCAGCGCACTTTAGAACACACCAGAACTCCTTCCGCCCACCTACGTCCACTTAGTATCAGCGATCACGCCCACCCCTGTACTGTCCCTGCTCCGCAGCTGCGGGTCCTCTCTCAACTTCTCTGAGCTCGGCTGGGTTGCAGCCTGCGTGCAGCGACATCGCACATTATTGTTCTTTCTCTGTCGCCTCCATGTTAACGTCAGGATCCCCAGTTCCATTCGGCCTGCAGCAAACCTCAGAACTGTATTCTTTTCTCATGACTGAGCAGCTTTCTACTGTGCCTAGGTGTCCTCTTTCCTTATCCACTCATCAGCTGATGAAGCTGAAGTAGTTTTCCCTTATTGCCTATTGTGAATAGCAATGGACATGGAAGCTCAGCTGCCTTTTTGCCATACTGTTTCCGTTTCCTTTGGACACACACCTGGTAGTCGGCTCGCTGGACCCCACGCTAACTCCGTGTTTCATTTTTTTGAGAACTCTCCCCATTGCTTCCCACAGTGGTAATGCACATTCTCTCGACAGAGCTCTGGGGCTCTATCTTCTCATCCCTAACAGCATGTGATAACTTTAGAGTCCTTTTGATATCAATCATTCTTCCAGGGTGAGTCGTGGTTCTGATTTGCAGTTCTCTAATGATTAGTGTCATATATTGTGATAGACCTATGAACTATTCGTATGCCTTCTGAGGAATAACTCCAAGAATCTATTGCCTTCAAGTGTATAAATGAGTAACAATAAAATATAGAGAAGCATTTCAGTCTGTTCAATTGAGTAGTACAAATGCTCTACGCTGCTACACATAGAAAAAACAAAATTCTACGAACTATAATTTTCTGTAAAGACGATGAAGAAAACAGTGTTTCTATAAAAGATAAAAGGTAATTTCAAAGCTTAAGTGGAGAAGCCATTAAAATTTTTGATGAAAAGTTGTATTGTTGAGCAAAAGAATCAGGCTTTCAAAATTTAGTTAGCTTTCAGTGCTTAATTACATTTATTATTTCTTTTCGTTGAAAATTGTTTGATAAATAGGTCTTAGAACTGCTTCCCATTGAACTCTTCCCAAATTTCTCTTAGGGAAAGTAAAACAAAAACTAATTAAACTAATCAAAAGGCAGTTTTAGATGATGGTTTTTGTTTACTAAGAAAATTAGTGAAGCTGCACAGATGACAAATCACCTGTTAAAATATTTACAGAGGATAAATTTCTCTGTCAATAGTGTGCAGAAAGTGTTTTAATAGTACAAGTTTCCCCCTTCCATCAGCAGATTCTACATTTTCTGCCATCTGATAGCGTAGACCCGTAGATGCGGTGCTAATGTCCAACCAGCAAGTGCGTGGTGTGCTTTGCATTTCGTCTTCCTTAGTCACAAAGTATCTTTAGCCAACAGCGCAATGGTCCGGAGATGAGGAGCCCTGCCCGGGTTCCAGGCTCAGTCCTCAGAAGAGAATTTGATTGGCTGCACTGTCAGAGTTGCTGGTCACAAAATCATCTCGGCCACTGTCTCTTTCCACGGAGGAGTGTGGAAGTGGCGTGGTGCCTAGGTTCACCCGCTGGGTCACGGGCACTGAATTGTTCTGGTCAGAACCTACCATTTACTGAGTGAAACAAAAACTGATGATCCTCTCCCTTTTCTCTCACAACGAAGCCGTAACATTGTGGAATGCTGGGTGGCCACTCTGTCACCCCAAATCCTGGAGTGAATGTGATTATGAAGGCCCTGTGGCAAGTGCAGAGAATCAGCATGAAGTAAATCCTGTGCTGCTCAAAGCCTCTGAGATGTTGAGGGTCGCTTACTACTGCAGTAGTCCTTAACTGAAATCGTGTCTCCTAGGATTTTCCATGCAGGATTCTGTTCCTAAGAGTCTAACACTCACTCTGTAGAAACCCACTAAAATATTATCTTAATAGAAATATAATTCATGACACAGACTCCCATTTGCTTTCTCAGTAATTACTTACAGGTCTTTACTCTTTTGCTCCAGTTACTTGTTTCCTAGCCTCAATAAAAAATTATTGAGTGGAATGACTTTGGCAGTCTCTCCTTTAGTGCGGTAGACTTAGCAATGACAGCACATTCAATGCCGTAGCTCTGTAACAGTGCAAACCTCTCCTAACTTCATCCCAGACCAGTTTAACAGAAGTACAGTAGAGTTTTGGATGTACAGAGAAATCCTCACTTTGAAACAGTCCTCCAGCTACATCTAATACATAAAAATGTAAAAGAATAACAGGTTACTGAATCTTTGATACAAAAAATTACCACTTTTCTTTAAAGAGCTAATGTAATAGCCAACACTTATTTCTAATATTAAAAGGTCCAGACTGACAAACTTATAAAACTGGGACAGTAAAACGTCCCAAATGGGTCATTATCTTTGACAATAGTTTTCAAAGCTTGGTACAACTTGTACAAATGATTTAACTTCATTTAAAAATTAAATTATTAATGTGTGCTTCTCTGTTTCTTGAGCAATGATTATTTCAAAATAGTGACTGGAAAAGGTTTCATAATAACATAATCAAATCTAGTCTAGAGTGACTGAATAGGTTTTTATTTTTTTTATGTACTTGGTATGGGGTGTCACTATGAAGCTTGGACTCATAGTGATCCTCTTGTCTCAGTCTCCCTATTGCTGGGATTACAGGTGTACACCACAACACTTGGTCTTGGAGATTGGCCCACAGCATGTGGTGCAGGGGTGGAACCTTGTCCTTGCCCTTGCCTAAGCCAGAGTTTAGTCCACTGAGTTATCTTAACAGCCCTGAAAGGCTTCATTTGTTTGTGAATTGTCCAATTCTCAAGAAAGTCTTATCTTTTTTGTATGAGAAATATAAACTATATTTCAACCTATTCCCAGAAATATTAGAACTACAATGTAATAACATCATTTAAATTCATATTTTTGTCATGCATTGTTTTAAAACTTTATTATTTCTTATTCAAATCCAATTATAATTTTTTGCTAGAATTCTCCAACACACTAGAAAATAGAATGCACATTCCTTACCCTCTTAGTGAAAATTGCTCTCCGAAATGTCACCTTTGACAGGCATGGTGATGAAAGAGCAGTGAAATCCTATAGGTGGTGAGAACAGATGTCAGTGCCGACACAGTTTTGTCATTGCAAGAATGAACACAGATACAACCTATTTACATATGGCATATCTTGTTATGCCAGGGAATTATAAGAAAGAGTAAGCTCTGTTTCCGTATCTACTTGTATAGACCTAGAGATCTGTTCTCTGCATCTATGGAGAGTCCCCTTACCCCCCAAATCACTCAGATGGTCCAGTCACTCATTTTGATGTAAAAACATAGTCAAAAATTTAATTTTGAATAGCAGGTATTTTACACGAATGATCTCATTCATTGCTCACCATGAGGTATAGGGCATATTCTGTTAATCTCTCTATTTTATACACATTCCAGTTGAGTCTCAGAGAATTTAAGTACATTTTTCATTTAGTTTATCTTTTCATTGTTTAGACTAGTGTATGACTTTTTACCCATTCAGATTAGAAAGCTAAAGCAGGAATAATTCAAAAGCTCCTTTATCACTGTAATGTACAGTAACAATTCTAGTGTCACAGAGCATATAGAGAGATATGGCTTCCTATACAAGGAAAGATGTACACGTGTCTCAAGTTAGCGAAAATGTAGTTGTCATCACAGAAATAGTTCTTATTCAGAACTGTTATCTCTTCTGATGATTCACTGATAAATACTTTTTACTATGAAAAAAAATATATGTATTACATAATGCTTCAGTTCACAAGCACTTCTGTTCCCAAAAATTCAGTTCTCAAAAAAGCATTCAACAAAATTTTGCTTCCATTCACAAACTGTACAAAAGGTGACAAAAACAGCTATGGCCATTACCCCCAAAATTATTAAACTAGTCAAGTTTATGAACTGAATTGTTGCATGTGAAGTAATGTTTTATGTGAAATAACGCTATATAAGAAATGAGGCGATTAAGACCAAGATAAAGCAAGACCTATATAACAAGAAATGTAACTTTTGTATCTGACAAGATCAGTCAAATCCCCTCAGGATTTACCCTGAAACCCTGTACAGCAGTTTATAGATCCTTTGTCAGTGTCAATCATATGGATGAGTCGCGGCCATTGCCTGACCAATTTACTCTCATGAAATCCTGAGAGAATGTTTTCACTCCATGTGACTCTCCTTAGTCCCACTCTACATCATCAGTCACATTCCCCTGTGGCCCCATAATTCCCTTGATCAGAAAATTTGGGACACATATGAGTTACAGGATGTTACAGTACAGGTTCTCCTATGTCTTGAGTTCTTCACTGACCTTGAAAGGCTAGGACCAAAATGTTGACTCCTTGCAACCCTTCTTTTTCTCTAATTTTTAGTCTGTGAACTTAAGTTGTTAACCTTCCAGAAGAGAAGCTTAACAATATTATTACCCTATAACATAGGCGGCTGAGCTTAACCTCAGTATCTGTCTGAATATCAAACATGTTAGATATAATGTGGAACAGGTCTTTTTCATCCAGCAGAAAAGTATAAAAATGAGGTATAAAAAGTAATGCCATAATATGTTGAGCTGTAAAAGCTCAAGTCAACAACCTCTGACATTGCCAATCCTAAAGAGAAAGCACTACTATTATGAACTACTGGACTATATTGGATTTTTTGCTGAATTCAGGCACCCACAATATTTAAATGATAATGGAATACCCATCTCTGACAAAACTAAACAAAAAAGAATGTACAAATAAGTACCATTTTGTATCTGTATGTACAAAATAAGACGGATATATAGCTACTTTCTCTTAAGAATGACAAGAAATATTTGTACTAATAGTGTTTGTGGACAGGATATCATGTCTGCATCTTGTACCATGAATAACCACTATGAAGACAACAACATGCAGTGTATTAATTATTGTAACTGTCCTACTAATTGGTTTTGAAACTGTCTCATTGCTATTTTTTTCTCAATGAAATTAATAATAAAAAAATTTAAAAGAAGAAATAAGGTGAAAATCCTTTCCTTAAAAACCTTTACATACAAATGGATTAGTGATCAATGATGATAGACTTTAACAGTGAATTTAATGGATAACTTCTATTGTGCTGTAAAGGGATAAGAACTGTCGAAACCAAGAAGGACAGGAAAAGGTTAACTGAATTGAGAACACTGTGGCTCAGTGGTGAGAATGAATTTCAAGGTACAATGTTGTGGAAGGAGTCAGTGAAGATGAACTTTGAACAAACATCTAAACCAGGTCTGTAAAAATTAGTATGATGCAGTTTTCAAAATATTTGGCCATATATAAATGAAGAAATGATATATTTAAAGGTGTTTATATACCACTAGCTTTTGTTGAACTTTAAAATGTATTTTTACCACCAGCAAAACCTTCTAAAGTAGTATATCCTGTCAAACATTATAGAGCCATGCTAGGTATAAATGGAAATGCTCTTAAAGCCTGCACTACACAGTGTGTGGTTGGCAAGTACTTGCGGTCCTTATCTTTTTACAATTCCTATAAATAAAACCTGGAATTTAGAAGACAAAAATTCTGTCCTTCCTAAGAGTAAATGCATTTCAACTAAACCTTACCTCATGTAACTAGCTTTTTATGCCTTAGCAGATTTCCAGAAAGAAATTTTTTCTGTAATTCTGTTCTGGAATTCTTCATGTTAAACTTTGTCATTTTCTTTAAAGTTTACTACTGCTTGTAAAATAAATGACTAGATAAAGGTAAACTAAGATGTTAAGGTTACTACAAAATAAAATGTCTAAGATTAGAGTCTAAAGAGAAGCTAGTATTTAAATATTTTTCTGCACTGTAGATGCAAATATATTTTCCTTAAATAATCCAACTGAACTAATACAAAACAGTTAAAAAATGAAAAGGTTTCTAAATTTCTTTTTTTCTTAAAATGTCTTCTGTATTTATGACTCTAAATGCACCAGTGGAATCAACAGACATTCTATTGAGAAGCATACGTATTTATGACAAATACTAGGTTTTAAAAATGATTGAAAGAAAATATTTCTTTTAAAACATAACTCCTTCATGAAGCACTATATTATTTACTATATATGTTACTCATTTTGGAGGGACATAATGAAAGAAATTTAAAAATGCCCTGATTACACAAAAGGAAATGATTGTTCCTATTGGGAAATTAATATACTTTATAAAATAGTGTAATAATACATTACAAAATTATGTTGTACTTTGCCCAGAATTATGATACATTATGTAGTACATTTGAAAATGATGTAATGTTAATTTAGTAATTTCTCTTGCAGAAATAGTTTCTGGTATAAAAGAGTAGTTTTCAACTATACCATAATATATATCTTTTGCTATATGGTGAGTGGTAAAAATATTGCATTCATTTTTCTTATGTTTAGTATAGGAATTTATAAGTCCATGAGTAGAAACATAAGGTAAAGAAAAGCAAGATTCAACAGAGACAAACTACGATCCTTTTCTCAGTTGTTCTCAAGAAACAATGTTTCAGGTATAACAACAAATACACAGCTGTGTAAGTCAAAAAGTCTTGTATTACTACTTAAAGTAGTCACAAAGTGAGATTTCTCTGACAGCTCATAAAATAGAAAGTTGATATGTCCCAGTATTCTACTGACCTGTGTCTCCTTGTATTATTCCTCTCAAAGAAACAGAGTACTTTTCCTCATCAAAGTATTGAGAATCTTATTATTAAAACAGTGCAAGTGATATCCATACAAGCATTCTACCTCAATTTATAGAAATTTTGTTTGGGGCTCAGCACATTAAAGTGCTTGCAATCAGGTGCAGGATCTGGGGGTTCAACACCTGGGCCTGCTGTGCTGGCCCTGTCCCTAGAGCATTCTGAGACAGCAATTGAGACCGGGCATGGTGGTGTGTGCCAGTAATCTCATCTCTTGGGAGGCTGTAAACAGGAGAATCACTGAGTCTGTTCTAGTAGTGAGACCCTGAGCACCCTGTAAGGCCTTCCCTAAACCACAGAAAGAAAAGAAAAAGAAATCTAGCTTGACAGTTAGCCACTTCTAACAATTGTATTAAATATTCATTTAACTTTCATTTCAGTAGACAGTTTAGCGTTTTTTCTTGTCCCTTTTAAAAAACTTTCATTAGTACATGCTTGCAGTATATAATGATTACATTCACTATAGGGAATTAATATGTGTACATAACCCGCCTTTAATTTTTTTAACTTTTTTTTTTTTTTTTTTTTTTTATGGTGGAACCAGGGATTGAACTCAGGCCCTTGTGCTTGCCAGGCAAGCACTTATTCCACTGAGCCATCTCCCCAGCCCTCCGAAGATTTTTTTTTTTTTTTATTTCTTTATTTATTTTTTGGCAGAACCGGGGATTGAACTTAGGCCCTTGCACTTGCCAGGGAAGTACTTATTCCACTGAGCCATCTCCCTGGCTCCCCAATTTTTTTAACTTTTTAAAGAGAGTACAAATTAGAATTTGAAGAACATTTTTTGGTCGGCTTAGGATGCCTTAAGGGCAGGTCTGGTGAAGCACAAGGATCTGGGGATCAAATCATAGAATCCTGAGCCTAACTGCTTTGCTTAAACAGGCACTTAAACAACTGCACTACTGGGCAGGCTCCCAGTAATAGGCAGGACCCCACAAATTAGAATTAAAACAAAAATATTACAAGTGATATAGAATTTCACTTAATAAAGCAATTCAAATTTCACAGTATTTGTTGAAATGTAGTGTTGTCTTCTAACCAGTTATTTATATTACCAATTACATGCATATAAAATTAGATGCAGAAAGAAAAAAAGAAAGACGTGTATAAGAGGTTAAAAAGAAAAAAATACAATAAATTGCAATGAAGAGAAGAAACAAATTAAAGCCTTAACTGCATTTTTACATAAATCAGAAGAGATACACAGTACAGTTGTCCAAACCATCCTGTTTATATACACAGATAAATCTCTTTCCCCTGGTCCCTCTATTGTCCTTCCAAAGTCAGTAATTCTTTTTGAGTAAATTTATTCCCTTTTACCAGTTTCTATTGTATTATTCGGATTTCATTTTTCTCTTTCAGGTTCTCACACTAAGGAGACAATGTGATGTTTGCACATGTGAGTCTAACTTACTTCACTTAAGAGTATGTTTTCTGGAGACATCCATTTACCTACAAAGACTCCATTTTATCCTGTTTTATAGCTGAATAATACTTCATTGTGTAAAAATACCACATCTTCTTTATCCATTCTTCAGTTGATGGGCATCTGGTTGGTTTTCACTATTAGCTATGATAAATTGCACTGCTATAAATAAACATGGGTGCATATATATTCTTGTGGTATGAGGTTTTCAGTTCTTCTGGAAAAATACCCAAGAAGGGAATAGCTGGCTTGAATGGGATCTCCAACCCCAGCTTTTTAAGGGATTTATACATTGATTTCCATGGTGGTTGTACCAGTGTGCACTCCCACCAACAGCGCAGAAGGTTCCTTTTCTCCACAGCCTCTGTGGCATTTGTCATTGGCTGACTTCTTGATGTTAGCCATTCTTTCTGCTGCAAGATAGACTCTCAGTGTGGTTTTCATTTGCATTTCTCAAATGACCAATGATGGTGAACATTTTTTCATATATTTACTCATCAATTGTATTTCTTCATCTGAGAAGTGTATATTCATCTCAGATCCTTATTTTCAGATTGTGTTTTTGAATTTGGGGGGGCCTGATTTTTTTAAGTTTTTTATATGTTGTACATAGAAGGCCTTTGTCAGAGAGACAGTTGTCTTTAATTTCTTCCCAGTTTGTGGGTTTACATTTTAGTCTGATGGAGATTTGCTTTGAAGTACAGAAACTTTAAAAAAAGATGAGAGCCCTATTGTTGATTCTTTGAAGTATTTTCTGTGCAGTTTGTTTTTGTTTATGAAGTATCTACCTACTCCTATATCTTTAAGATTTCTATCTACATTTTTCTCCAAAAGATTTGGTGGCTGTGATTTAATATCTGTTATCCATCTTGACTGTAGTTTTGTGCATGGTGATAGGCACGAGTCTGGTTTTAGCCTTTGGCATATGGAAAGCCAGTTTTTCCAGTATTCTTTTTTTTAAGAGGGTATCCTTATTTCAGTGAACCTATTTGGCTCCTTTATCAAACATAAGGTGTCTGAGTGTGTTTGCAGTTGTGTCTATATCTTCTAATCTGTTCTGTTGATCCTCAGGTATGGCTCTATGCCAGTACTATGCTGATTTTATCAAAGTAGCTTTGTAGTATAATTTCAGATGAGGGATTATGATACCTCCTAACTTTCCTCTGTTTCCCAGGATTTCTTTTGATATTCTGAGCTTCCCCTGCTTCCAGGTGAACTTGAGGAAAGCTTTTTCTAGCTCTGTGAGGTATATTAATGATACTTTAACTGGGATTGTATTGAATCTATATAATAATTTTGGGACTATGGTCATTTTCACAATGTTGGTTCTTCCTACACAGGAGCAAGGAATGTCTCTATATTTTCTCAAATCCTCTTCAATCTCTTTTCTCAAAGTACTATAATTTTCAATGCAAAAACTAATATTTTATGTTCTTTGTGAAACTGATTCATAAGTATATCATTTTTTAAAAATGTCATTATGTGGGCTGGCCAAATAGCTCAGTAGATTAAAGCAACTACAAGCAGGAGCAAGGGCTGGGGTTCTATCCCTGGGGCCTGCCCTGCTGGCCCCAGCCCTGAGGAATGCTGAGATGGTGGTTGAGAATGGGTGTGGTGGCACATGCGTGTAATTCCAGCTCTTGGGAAGCTGTAATCAGGAAGATTACTCTGAGTCCAATCTAGTAGCGAGACCCTGAACGTAGACCCTTCCCTAAAATACACAAAAAAGAAAAAGTCATTGTGAAAGGTGTGGTACAATAAATGCTACTAATATTTGGGTGTTATCTTTGTATCTGGCTATATTGCTGAATTTGGTGATTAAATCGATAAGACTCTTGGTGGAGGTTTTGCAGCCTATGTAGAGTATCATGTCATCTGCAAATAATAATACACTTCTTCTTTTCCAGTCCTTATTCCTTTTGTTTCACCCTATTTTCTAATTGCTCTGGCTAATGTTTCCAGAACTATATTGAATAGGAGTGTAGACAGAGGACATCCTTGTCTTGTTCCTGATTTTAAAGTGAAAGTCTTCAGTGCCAGTGAGATAGCTCAGCAGACTAACGTACCTACTTAGGCAAGCCTAGGCAAGCAAGTACAGGGACTTCGGTTCAATCCCTGGCACCACCTGCTATGCCAGCCCCATCTCCAAGGCAGGCTGAGCAGGCCACAGTGCATGCACAGTGAGGCACACCTATAAGCCCAGTTCTGGGGACACTGAAAGCAGGAGTATCACCATGAGTCCAAGCAGTGTAATGAGACACTGTAATAATCAAATACACTTAAAAAAATGAGGGTCTTAAGTCTCTGCCCATTTATTATGATGGTGGCTATTGACTCCTCATAGATGGCTTTTATCAGGTTGAGTTATACACCATCTATTCCAATTCTCTGTAGAGCTTTTGTCACGAATGAGTGTTAGACTTTGTCAAAAGCTTTTTCTGCATCTATTGAACTGATCACGTGATTTTTTCTTCAAGGTTTTATTGATGTGGTATATTATATTTATGGGTTTGTGTATGTTGAACCATCCCTGCATTTCTGGAATGAATCCTAATGAATCCTATTGGTGATGTTGTATAATCTTCTTAATGATTTGCCTCATTCTATTTGCTAGCATTTTATTGAGGATTTTTGCATTATTAGACAGATGGGCCTGTAGTTCTATTTTATTTAGTTGGATCATTCTCTGGTTTTGGAATCAGAGTAATACTTGCCTCCAGGAATGAGTTTGGGAAAATTGTTTCCCTTTCAATTTCACTGAAGAGTTTGAGAAAAGTTGTCATTAAATCTTCTGTAAAGTTTTTATAGAATTATGTTGTGAATCCATTGGAACCTGCACTATTCTTTGTTGGGAGGTTTTTCTTAAATTTAATTTTTTGTTAGTGGGTACTCAGACATTGTATATATTCTTGACTCAGCTTTGGCATATCATATGTATCTAGGAAGCTGCTCATTTCCCCCGTGTTTTCCATCTTGTGAGAGTAAAGATTTTGAAAGTAGATACTGATGATCTTTTGAATTTCTCTAGGGAGTGTAGTGATTTCACCATTTTCGTCCTTTACTGCATGAATTTGGCTTCTTTCTTTTTTTATTAGGTTGGCTAAGGTTTATCAATTTTATTTATTCTTTCAAACAACCAACTCTTTTATTCATATATGCTTTGAATTGTTTTCTTCATCTCTAATGCATTAATTTCTTCTCTAATCTTTGAAATTTTCTGCCTTCTCTGGTCTCTTCCTTTTTCTAGGAGCTTGAGGTGCAGCATAAGATAATTTATTCAGGCTCATTCTGTTTTCCTAATGTGTGAATTTACCACTATAAATTTACCTCTTAAGAGAGTTTTCATTGTATCCCACAGGCTTTGTTAAGTTGTATCTGAATGTGTTCATTTTATTGTAAATTGTTTTAAATTTCCTCCTTAATTTTATCTGTCACCCATTCACTGATTGTTAGGAGGTTGTTATCTAATTTACATGTGTTTATGATATTTTGTAGTTCCTTTGATCAATAATTTCCAGTTTTATTGCACTGTGACGAGATAGTTTTCATGACATGATTTTAATTCCTTTGCATTTACATACTGCATGCTAGTATATGGTCTATTTTGCATGTGCAGCTGAGAAGAATGTGTGTTTTGTTGTTATTGGGTGAAACATTCTGGGTAGGTCTACTAAGTCCATTTCTTCACAAGTTTGATTTACTTCTGTTGTTTCTTTTCTGATGTTTTGCCTACTTGATCTATCACTTTGTGAAAGTATATGTTAAAGTTCTTCATTACTATTGTATTATTTTTCATTTGAATTTTTTCTCTGTTAAAATTTGTCTAATATAGGAGCATGTTCCTACTTTTGGTGCATATATATTTATAATTGTTATCTCTTTATCTTGAAGTTTTGTCTTAACATGTATGTAGTGACCTTTTTTATCTCCCCTACCTCTTTGGATGGTTTTGTTTTGAAGTTGCTATTGTCAGTAATTGAGAGCGTTTCCCTTGCTTTTGTCTGATTCCTGCGACATGGAGGGTTGTTTTCCATCCTCTGACCTTGTGAATGTCATTTTGAGTTAAATGTGCTTCTTGTGTTTAGCATATTGTTGGATTTTGTTTCTTCATCCACTCTCTGTTTCTTTTGATTGGTGAATTGAGACTGTTTACATTGATAGAAATAATGGATACATATTGGCTTATCTTTGTCATGCTATTTTCCTGTTATAGTTTAGCACTTTTTCCCTTTTTAAAATTGCTTGCTCTGTTCTTTTCTGTTCTTTTTGAAGCTGTGATCACTCCTGTCTCTTTCACTCTGTCAGTACTCTTTGTAGAATTGGTTTGGTGGTCATGAATTTCTGCAACTGTTCTTTGTCATGGAAGGATCTTATTTCACCATTAAAGTTCTTTTTTTTTTTTTTTTTTTTTTTTTGGCGGAACCGGGGATTGAACTCAGGCCCTTGGGCTTGCCAGGGAAGCGTTTATTCCACTGAGCCATCTCCCCAGCCCCCACACCATTAAAGTTGATAGATTATTTTTCAGGGTACATCCAGCTGGGTCAGAAGTTTTTTTTTTTTTTTTTTCTTTCAGGACCTGAAATACTTCACTCCAAGCTCTTCTTCATTTGATGGTTTGTGTTCAGAAATCTTCCATGATTCAGATAGGCTTTCCAGGAGAGGTGATCTGTTTCTTCTCTGTAGCAGCTTTTAATATGCTGTTATTTATCTGAATTTCTGAGATCTTGATTAGTATGTGTCTAGATGTAGATTTATTAGGATTATGGCTGTATGGAGTTCTACATGCCTGGTTTACCTGGATGTCAATTTCTTTTCTCATGTTTGGAAAACTTTCTCCAAACAGTCTCTTTATGTCATTTGTGTTGTTTCCTGCTGCTTCATTGACATCATTCTTATTTTCTTTGCATCATCTTATAGTTGCTTAACTGTTATTTTCTTACTTTTAAGAGATCTTTTATTTCACATTCGTTAGTTGCAACACTCTCTGCAAGATCTGAAAGTCTATCTTTCAAGCAGTTATGACAGCTTTCAATGGAGCTGTTAATTTCCTGATTATCTGTTTGAATGTTTCATGCATTCTAATTCTTTCCTGTATTGTTCATTCACTATTTCCATCATTTTTCTATTCTCCCCTATTTTTCTATCTGTCTCCTTTAGCTGTGCTGCACAGTTCTTTCACAACGGTTGTCCTTTCTTTTTGACTTGTGAGATTATTTCTGATTTATTTCTTCTATAGCCTGATGGACTTGTTTCTTTATTTCAGTTGTTAACCATTTTAGAGAGTACAGGTGTGTGATTTCCAATTTCTTGTATGGTGTTGTCTCCTGGATTTGTTCTGGGTAGGCTAGAGCATTGGGATCACCCACTAGTCCTGAATTTTGGCATATATGAAGCTTCCAGTAATCACAAAGACAAAGTCCTGCCAGCTGCACAGTCTGTAAAAGTTCTCAAAATGGTTCCAGGAAAGCTCTGAGCCTGCATGCACTGGGCCCACAGACTGCAGCTCTCCTGCATCCTCAGGCCACTCAGATCCCTCCTAGGTTCTTAAAAGTTTGGACCAGCATCAGCAGAAACTCCCAGTGTCAATGCTGCAGTCTAAGGAAGGTCAGAGCTTACCAGAGGCCTTCAGGCAGTCCAGAGTTCCCCAAAGTTCTTTTCTACATAATGCATTTCAATTTACATCTTTTTCTTCTCTCCTTCTGTCTTGGTTACTTTTTTCTCATTGCTGAGATAAAATACCTGACTTCCAAAATTAAGGCAAGAAAGTTTTATTTAGCTCACAGTTTGTGGAGGTTTTAGTCTGTAATCTGCTGACTCCAAGGCTGGGTGCCATGGCATGGGGACAACACTTGAAGGCAGCAGAAGACAGCAAAACAGAAAGAACAAAAGTTGGGGAGGAAAGGCTCTTTTCCTCCCTTATATTGTAAGCAGGCTACCTGTGCTAGGTTGGGTGTAGCCCTCTCTGAGCATGTTTACAAAGTCAGGACCTTGAGTCTCTGCTGCATCAATTACAGAAGCTCCTAAACTTCTCAAGTTGATACAATGCTTCAACCATTGCACCATCCAGCTTCCTTTTATTTTTAGAGCATCAGATTAATTTCTTTATCTTGTATGCACTTATAAATGATCATCTACACAGATTGAAGGAGCCTGTAAATTGCATACAAAACATGCGAGACAATTGTACTAAGTCAAAGTACACTTTGGGCAATTTTCCATTTGAACATCTAAATGAAATCTCATTTCCCCCACTTCCCCAATCACGTTAGTCATTCTTCATGTAACTGTGCATGAACATAATGGGTTTTTCAAACACTATTGATGCTTCCAGTTAATATTTGACATAAAACTTAGGCATTTTAAAATTGATTTAGTTATTTTTTTTCTTTGGGGTACACTGTGATTGATAGCAAGAAAAATACATCAATGAAGATGCATAAATCAGAGAGGCAGACCCTTAGGAATGCTCGCTTCCACGTTTTTTGTAAAGTGCTAATATAATTGATCTTCCCCATTTTAATATCAGTAAAATAATAAGTGAAATATTATAGCATAACTTAAGAACTTCAGAGGATGAACCATTTTTCAAAGAAAATTGCACTTTTTATAAATGATATTGCCTCACAGATTTTACTATATGCCCATAAGTTTAAGCAGTAAAATTCTTAAGGAGAATCTGAAGCAACCAAAATACATAAAGGAGAAGGGGTAAGTGAATGAAAGGAAATTCATCTACAGATAATACCATCTAGAAATTTATGCTTGTATGCACACAGGCTGTGGTTTGATTAAGTCTTGGAGAGCGTTCTTTCAGGACATATCTTCAGAGCTGCCAGATTTTTCCACATCTACTATTTGCAGAACACACAGGAAGGTGTAGCAGAAGGATTTAGCCCAAAATCTTTCAGCATTGCCCACACCTAGACTCTCTGCTAATATCTGGAAGAAATATGAGCCCTGTAACATTTTTGACTGTAGATTACAGAATATATATGGTTCCAAAGATTGTATTCAGGACTGTATGAGAGAATCACATATGCCAGAGAACTCATGTTGTTCCGCTTAGTGTAGCCTTTGAGTATATAATTCCTATGCCTCATACCCTTCCATGGATAATGGTGAGATTATTTTTCATCAGACTTGTATTGCCTCTGGACTATAATACCACAGAAATGATGAAATAGTTCTAATTATCTTATATCTGCCTATCACATGATATAATACAAGTTATATTTACCACACAGGTATTCTTTCTGGAATAAAGTCAATATAAAGACTGTGGAAAATTCTGTATTGTTTTTCATTTCCTTTAGTATATTTAATTAGCTAACTATGTGTGATTTTTATGAGGATGCTGGTGATAAATAAATGATACGTTGATGGAATTTGCAATATATTTTGGATTCAGAATCCATGTGTGCTTGATTTCTTTAAATGTATTTGGTACAGGGTCTCACTACACAGCTTGGATTCCTAGTGATCCTCCTGTTTTCTGCCTCCCCAGTGCTGGGATTACAGGTGTGCGCCAGGATGCCTGGACTCGGTTGCTGGGTCAGCACTCCTGGGGCAGGGCCAGCAGATCATCTGATGCTGGAGATCGAACCCTGATCCCTGTTTGCCTAAGCAGGAAGTTAGTTTTCTGAGCTATCTCTCTGGTGCTCCATGTGTACTTGAAATCTAAAGCACTACTAGTCTGGCAAGTTAGAAACATTAAGAGGTAACCATGGTGTCACAAGATCTCTAGCAGTAATATGTTCATGTAGATTATCTTGTCTACGAAATCACTTTGTTTACAACAGCTAATGCATGTCATATATTCAGTAATATTTAAAGATAATATACTTTTAGATTATAAGAATATATTATCTTCATATTTATATGTATTTCTTAAATTGCTACCATACAGCAAGACAAAATTTATAGTTTTTGATGTATAGGAACTCAGAGAAATATGGTATATTCAAGTGAAAACAAGATGCTATAATCTAAGAACATGTTTTCATAGAAATTATTATAAGTGAGTAAATATGCTACATTTTCACTGAAGTTCTAAAAAAAGGTTCTAAAATAGATTTTAGGAAGTAATTATTTTTATAGAGTAAATGACGCAATACAAATAAATATTTTCACTTATTAAAGTAGGGCAGTGTCAACTAAATAGTAAAGGAAATAATTTTGTATCTATAAGAAATGCACAGCAAAGCACATTTCTCAGAAAAGAAAGTAAATTTCTTTTCTGAATATTTATAACCATAGATCAAGAAAAAAATGTTAGCACGCTGTGTGGAAGCAATGTCCTTTTCTTAGGAATGGACTAAAATATATTGACATATTTTTGGCAAAAGGAATAAATTGAGTTTAGTTGTACTGAAATTTTATTTTCAGCCTAACAAAGACATTTTCTATTAATTATAGAGATCCTATCTGCATGTTTTGTCTGTATGTTTCTTTTTTTAACTATAGATGCCTCTAAAATATGAACAAATATGGATCACCGAGTTTGTGTCTGGTGCAGCATATTAGCTTTATGACTAATTCTCTGCATAGGACAGATCTATAACTCTGGGTGCTTTATATAGTCGGGTTTATTTTAAGAATGTATGTGACATCAGAACATCTGGGAAATAATCCTTTTGCCGTACTCTGTCCTCAACATTGCTGAGCAATTTAAAGATACCACTGGAGAGAAAAGACACCATAGAAACTGCGGAAACCTTACCCCAACTTGAGAAACCTTAACACTGTCTAAATTACCTTCCTTGTACTTCTCCTAATAACTGTGTGATAACTCCTTTTATATTCTACTTCCCTGATCCTCAGGTCATCTGTCTTGTGAAGCTTCAGCAGTTGCAATATTTGTCCTTTGGGAGAAATTTAACCTCAGAAGGTTGGGGAGGTAGCTCGGTGGTCTAAGTGTCTGTCTAGCAAGCACAAAGACCCAGGTTCAATCCCTGGGACTGAATGCCATGTGGGTCCTACATGTACAGGCTACAGAAACTGGGCATGGTGGTACATGGCTGTAATCTCAGTGCTGAGACAGGAGCCGCACTTTGATTTAGATTTGCATAGTGAGACTCTGTATCAAATAAATAAATAAATAAATAAAATTAAGCTTAAGTACCTCTAAAAAAGCAAAATTAATTAGCAGTATCAAATCAGAGTTCTGTTTGGGAGAACTACATTCTCACTAGTCAGCTGCATTGGACTAGTGGTCTCCCCCCTAAGGAGCTATGTCTAGGCTTCATGATTCCGGGCCTAAGAGCTTTGCTGTCTGAATAGGTACTCAGGTCTCATGATTTGATCATACATTAGTCATGAACAGTATAAAAAGGAAAGATGCATATAAATGTCTCTTCATTCAGTGAAAAAAAATCTGGCAAATCTGTTGTTTCCAACCGCATCACTCGGTGTTCCAATGACACTATTTTGATTGCCATTGTCACTAAAACTTCATTTTGCTAGATTACTGAGTGACCGCAAGCACCGGTGGGTTTAATTAACACTTAGTGAACCATGCTACCACAGCAGGACCGTGCAGAAATAAGGGCAACAGTATCACGTTTGGAAAAGCAGATCACTTTAAGCAGGAATGTCTCTATAGAAAAATAGTGTAAAAATATTCTTAAGAACCAAATTCTACTAAAATTAGCAAACATGAGTTTTTATTAAAATATATAAAAATGAGTATAGACCCAGGGTAGCTGTTACTATATCAAGTATCAAAGTTGTATATTCTGTGCTCTGCCTTGAGCCTAGTCAACTTTAGTTGTGCTGATATTTGCAAACCTTTTAGTCATGTTCTAACTCATTTTGAAACTAAAATCATCCTTCTAATTCTACCATGTAACAGACAGATGGATAGTCTGTGTACAAGGGTCTACTCACAGTCTGAATGCTAGCATATTTATTGTGTGTTCTTTTGCATTCAAGGCTATGATAAACAATGCCAATCCTAGAGAAAAAAATATCAAAATATTTACAGAAAAACCCTACTGCAAATGTAGTTTGAAATGAAATACTAATTAGTCATAGCTTCATTCTTTTACCATCACCATCTGAATTGAGATTTGGAAGAAAACTGTCTTTTAATTAAAATTTACAGTGAAGTAATTTTTTTTACTATTCACACTAATTAGCAAGCAATAGACTTAAAATACATTTCAAAATTTAAACTTTCTTAGCTTTCTAGCTCCCAAATATATTCAATTTTCATTACTGTTTTAATTCAAAGAACATTTAAAATTAATGTTGTCTATGAAAATAGCAAATATACTCGTACTAAAATAGTGTTCAAAAATCACAGAATATATGAATATTGATGACATTTTTTATTATGTTTATTTTCAAAGCTTTGAGAATACTTTGAGAAACAGTATATCAAATATGATTGTGATATGGTTTACTGATTTGCCAATGTGATGCCTCTTATTTCTCCCTAGGAACACACAGTATGTGTTCACAGTGATCTCTGAGTTTTTGCCTGGCATGGAGGTGAAGGCCCCTCTACCTTGGGAAGTCCCCTTTCCTCAGCTCCTTTTGTCTATTCAGGGACTATCTAATGATATCCATCTATTGGTAGACAGTCTAGGAGCCAAGGTTTTACAGTGTATAATCCCTAACATTTTACCTCATACATGGAATGAGGATGTGTACAACTTGCTACGATACCTCAAGCAAGCAGGAGATTCTATCTGTCATGTGGTGATTGCCAGTAGAGTGCTCGTCTTTCATAAGACTACCAGGTATTGGCTCAAATGTCATGTGGAAGAGCTGCAGGAGATATGACTGTGCCTTTCCAGATAGTACATACTTGTTTTTTAAAGTCTGAATATTGGAAAGGGACCAAAAAATATGAAAAATAAGAGAGGAGAAGCATTCATGAGTAAGAGACCCCAGATGCAAAGGCCCAGTGCAGGAGGGAATTTTGTGGATTTAATATTTTTAAACTGGCTTTGACTTGGGGGAAAGTTTTAAAACTACGCAGTTTGTGTGCTATAGCAAGAGATTTTCTTCTTCACCCTATTTCCTGAGATGTTAGTGGACTTTCTGGTACAATAGCACCCAAGCAGAGAACAGGCAGGTGTTCGGGGCCACCTTCTCCCCTGCAGAGTGCCATTCTCAGGTACACACTTTCTGTCTACTTCTCAAGCTTTCTCTTGCTGGAAGGAAGGTTTGCCAAGACACAAGGTAACACTGAAGGGTCATCTTGATGGATGGAATATCACACAGCACTTTCTTCGAAGAACAGGCCAGCCTTGAATTAGACACATTAGTTACATTATGTCCCATTAAAAGATGCCCCTTCTTGCTATTCTAGATTTCCATGAAGACATAGACAGAAAGAGTTGCCAGAAAGCTGAAACCCGTTTCAAATGGTTGCACATTAAAAAGTAAAACTTCCTAGAGTTGCCATTAAAAGGTTAGGCTAGGGAGGAGAGCTGAATCCTTTGCATAACGCAACATTAAGGAGTTATGTCCTGAGTTCAAATACATTACGCTATTTTTCACCTCAATTAACATTATTAATCATCAGTGGACTGTATCCTTTTATTGACATCTTTAGTAAGTGGCTGATGTTCATTAGTCACTGCCAATCATATTTCTCTAGTTTTCAATAAGTTTTATATGCTTTTAGGTGATGAGCCGCATGAATTACAATTATGCTGCTAGGGCCAGAGACAGTGCTTCAGCACAGCACTTGCCTGGCATGCATGAGGAAACGATTCCTGATACATTTTATTTTAGAAAATAAAAATAAAATGAAATAAAGCTATGCCGCTAAACACAGGTAGTACACAGTTGGAGGACAATTAGAGAGTCAAACAATATAGTTATATCATGAAAATCTAGATTTAGAGACAGGGGTATGACACCTCTTGGTTTGTGTAAGTTCTATGCATGTACTTATGCACTTATATAAATTATGTTATTTCATAAAAATTACTATTATGAATTTTAAAATTTTATTGTATTAATTGATTTTCTTGTAAATATATTTGATAATCTGAGAGATTCACCTTGAGTGGGAGTTAAGTATGTAATTAGGTGACTCCATATCATAACCTTTAAGGGAGCTCAATGACATTAGCTTTATAAAACAGTAACAGAAACAAGTTAAAATGTTTCTTTGATATTTATCCATGGGAAATTATAAAAAAATAGTACCCAACACATTCACTTGAGTATTTAAAATGATCCATTTTTTGTGGAGAAAATGCTTACAGCTTTGCAGAGAACTAGGAACAGGCAAAGAAACAAATAACTTTGTGTATCTTAGAAGTGGTTTCAATCAGTGGGGAATGTGCAGATGGTGCAGTCAACATCACCCTGCCCTGGTAGGTGGCTAAGGGCTGCTGGCTGATCTGTGGTGACTCCTGACAATGCTAAGAGCCCAGGTCCAGTTCAGAGCTCTGCACAGGTGAAGTGGTGTTGTGTGGCCGCAGCCTCCCCTGGAGGACAAGGTGGGTCCTTTACCTCCTGCTCTCAGAGTGTTGGTCAGGGATCAGCAGCAATCAGCACAGAAGTGGCTGCACCTTCTGCTTTCCTGAAAACTCAGTCTCCATGTGGCCATGAGCCAGATCAAAAGCTTCTGTTAGATAAAAGATTCTTTAGCATCGCTTAGATAAACAGTAATCTCAATGATTTTCTTGCCAGAATTCTAGAAGAATTGGATAAGCAACTGAACAATTGGGATAAAATAACTTATGCTATAGATATCATGCCCTCTTTCTTTCTTTCTTTCTTTCTTTCTTTCTTTCTTTCTTTCTTTCTTTCTTTCTTTCTTTCTTTCTTTCTTTCTTTCTTTCTTTCTTTCTTTCTTTCTTTCTTTCTTTCTTTCTTTCTTTCTTTCTTGCAGAACCGAGGATTGAATTCAGGCCCTTGTGCTTGCCAGGGAAGCGCTTATTCCACTGAGCCATCTCCCGCGCTTCTTTTTTCTTTTAGAAGAAAAAAGATTCTATTGTTTGGCTTGGTGAAAAACACACTTGTTTATTGTAATCTAATTTTCTGCTTACGATTGTATCCCACATGCTTCTCCTCCGTTTATTTATTTCGTTCAGCACAGTGTCTACAGGGTCTCATCACACAGATAGGACTCATAGTGATGCTGCTGTTTTCAGCTTCCCAAACACTGGGATTATAGGCACTCGTGACCACGCCCAGTCTCAATCCTGTCTCAGTGCGTCCTGGGGACGGGGCTGGCACAGCACGTGGGAGGACTGAATCCCCAGCCCCCACGTCTGCCTAAGCAGACGCTTAAATCCGCTGAGCTATCTGGCCAGCCTTCCTCCATTTATTAACAAAAAATGAAATTCCAGTTATTGCAGGGAGTGCTTTTTGACAATTCTGAAGAGTGCCTAATAGATATACTGAGTACTCTCAGCAGGGAAAGTTGAACAGATCTTTCCAAGTTTTATTAACCTTAGGCATAAATATCTAGGATAACCTGCCAACTCCTAAAATAATTCCCATGAGGAATAATCCAACCCATTCAAATTCCACTTCTTTAAGGAGGTGATTACTACTTTACAGTACCAAGTTTCCTTATAAAATAGCCCTGGATTTGGAATTTTTAAGTTGAAATTCATACTATGACTCTGCTCTGTAGTGGACAAGGTGACCTCACATAACTCATGAAATCTATTTATTGTATTTTGTTTAATTCGTCCTGGTTCTGACGAGTCAGTTTAGTGCCTTACAAAACTATATATAGTAAAATGAGATAAGCAATACATTTTTAAAACATACAGAATTCATATTTAAATTACTTTGGAAAACTGTCAAACCTTGAAATGACGATATCAGTTGCTTTCCTATAAAATTGCAGCAGGAATTACATGTAAAATGCATGAAAAGCCTTTGTAATGAGTAGTGCTGAGTACAAGCTAGCTATCATCAGTACGCAGCCATGAGGGAAGCCACACGGTACTTTCAAAGAATGTGTCCTTTCTACTGAAAACCCCTGACAGCTGCCTTCAAGCAAAGACCGAGACAAAGTAAAAAGAGAATAACTGAGACAAAGGGTAATGGAATGAATACAGAGTAACTGAAGTCATTTTTACCTAGTGAATTAACATGAAAAACTTCATTGTGGACACTTTCTAGGACTTCTGTACAATCACATGGCTGATTCTTAAAATTTCTTTCAACACAGTTTTGCATTTAAGCTCTGTCTAGGACAACATATCAGAACAGATTACTAGTCTTAAAATTTACTGAGCTGTATAGAGAGGCTCACACCTGTAATCCTAGAGCTCAGGGAGCTGAGGCAGGAGGGTCATTGTGAGTTTGAGGCCAGCCTGAGCTTTGGAGTGAGCCCAAGGCCAGGCTGATCTACACAGCAAGATCCTGTCTCCAAAAAATAAATAAATAAATAAAATAAAACCTTCACTTTTGCTTTTATTATTTTTATTTAAAGGACAAATGAGCAAACTACTGAAATAAAAGGAAATGTTCAATTTTATTTTCAACTTACCAGAAACCACTTTCCATCTAGTTTAATAAAAATGAAATAGATTGCTCTCATAACTGGGAAAAATATGGAGGACAATTGCAATAGAAATAACCTTGTACTCACTGCAGAACTCCCCTGGTCTCTAATCTTTCCCTCTACCTGCTGGCTTCCTCACTGGGAGCAGAGCTATAAACAATGTTACATCACTACCCAGAGAACTCCCTTGCCAGACAATAAAGGGACTTTCTTACCCTCTGCTCCAGGAAGAAATTCATGAGTTATACTCTGGAGTTCTGGTGCTGATCTTATGTTCTGTTGTCCTTTACCAGAGGAAGCTGAGGAAGGCTGGCCAGAGAACTCAGTGAGCCACCTCTGCTCTTGGGTGCTCATGGCGCTCGACGTAGCAGTCTGACGGGACAAGAGAGTTCATAAGTAGCACATGCACATTCTTTGTCATCTAAGCCACAATGCTCCAGAGAAAGAAGAGGTCAGTACTGGAGAATGAAATGCTGTGACAGATAGAAAACAGGGCCGGCAGCTCAGCAGGGATACAGGAACACGACATGCGACACTGAAGGTGGTTGTGGAGAAGTAAAAAAGGCATGTTCCACTGAAGGGGCCACTTGTCCCATTAGCAATGTGGACTCCTTTTATTTCATCAAACTAATTGGTAGAAACTGGGAATATGGAATATACTTACCTTTCTCTTTTTTTCTCATTATTAATAGAAGGTCTTTTTTGCTTCATTCTGTTATGCTGCCAGATTTTCATTCAGTGTTTGAGCAAGCCATTACTGCCTTATATTTTAATACACCAGAATTATTTGTACTGCTTTACTGCCTTAGTCACTAAAACATTTAACAGACTATCTTTTCCCTACATGAATTTTGGCTTAAATAATACTGTGAGCATAAAGTTATTTCTTGATCAAGGTATCTCCCCTGTCAGGTAAGTGTATGTAAAGTTATTTATTGATTAGGGAACCAGCTTGTTTTGAGGCATGTAATCTTACATGGAGGATGAGGACCTGCCTTTGTTCTGCTGAGTAAATAATGAAATCTGTGTATGAACTCAACTCGTCGCAGCTGAGGGTGTAGGCCTTGATGTACAGCATTGGATCCTCCTTACAAAAAAGCAGGTACTGAATCCTGTCCATTGAAACCATCTGTCTCTGAGGATGTCATAAGCACAAATGTTTAGGTAGAATATTTAATAAGAGAATAAGGCCTTTACCATTAGCACAGTCTTCTAGGAAATTTATTTTAGTGTTGGAATCTCTTCCACTGAAAGTCCTTGGACAATGAACCAGGTTGTTAGGACATGGATCTCAGAGCAAGCATTTCACACTCCATTTAACTCACAATTTATCATTCCCAAACAATGTGTCTAACTGACATATTCTAATATATATTTTGGAGGTGAAAAGCTAAAGGTCTGTGGATGGATGGCGGAAGGATTTGGAAGCCAGTGCACCATCCTTACGGAGCTTATTTTGTGAGGGTCAAAAAACAATTGTCTGGATTCTGAGAGCAAGGCCTGGAGACAGAAGCCTGAGAGTGAGAGGTGCGTTGCTGGTGCTGAGACTGACACCAAGGCAAATCTGTTTAGCATCTGTGGTGTGAGGTCGTCTTTTAAATTATGCTTACTCATATATTTTTAAAAATACATCCTCTGTATAGTTTTCAAACAAATTATACGTGCAAATTACAAAGGCATTTGCATATATTTATAGTTCTTGTGACCCAAGAGGTAAACATCGTGTGGCAATATGGAAACAACTTTCAACTGAATGGAAAATAGCTATTTTACCTGCAAGACTACGGTGAGATTACTTTTGTGAGTATGTGTTTTACTAAGATATTGCTCATTTAGGGCCGGCGAGATAGGTCAGCAAAGTGCCTGCTTAGGCAAGTGCAGAGACCAGGGTTCAATTCCCAGCACCACACAGAGAGTCCGCCTTGCCTCCTGGCTCACTGAGCTAGCACCTGAGACAGGCTGTGGTGGCTCAGGTCTGTAATTCTAGCGCTGGGGAGGCTGAGACCAGGGGGATCTCTCTGCGGCCCTGTGAGACCTTGTACAAAACACATAAAAAGTAGTAGTTTTTTAATGCTTTAAATTACTTCATCTTATATTTTTTGTTTTATCCTATATTTACATTATGTGTAAATATCTGATATTTGCTTTCTATTCATTTGTTCATAGACATATGCTATTTTTATCAGATTTTAAAACCAGTATCTAATATTTCAATATTAAATGGCCTTACATTCATTAATAAAAAGTAGTTATTCAAAAATTTTAAGAAATAAATTGTGTCTCACTCTAGAAAGAATATATGTAAAACTAAATTCCATGGCAGTCAAGGTTTCGTAGGGTCACATAAAGGAGTGTTGCTGTAACATGAAGGTGAAAACAGAGATGCTCAAAATCTGGAGCCCCAGTTTGGGGGCCTCAGGAAGCTTGTAGTCTCTAATTTTGAAGCAAAATCATCTGAGTGCCTAGCATTCACCATAAGGAAGAACTGGGCCACAGGAACTCCAGGGGTTGCGCAATGAGCGGGGAGGCACGAGGACTGGACTCCTCTGGTATGGTTGTTGCAATGCATACTCCAAGGATCTTCTCACCTTTGTGTCTATGGAGGACAAGAATCATAAAGGAGGAGCTGGAGTTGAATCTTCAGCGTAATCTAAAATTCACTCCAGAGGAAATGCAATTTAGGCGGTTTGTGGCGCAAGCACCACATCTCTTATACTTTAGGTCCCTCAGGCAGCCATTAAATTGTCTAACCTTTTTGAACATTTCTATCTTAACTTCTTATAAAATTTGTGTAGCTTTTTTCTTCCAAGCAGCATATTTCTCAGCAAAAGTATAAGCATTCTAAATGTTTTATTTTTAAAATATACATCACGGGTTAAGATGTTAACAAGAAATGTAAAATTTTGTCATTAATTTTTAAAATCTGTACAATTCCTATTTATACTTATGTGACTGGTGATTAATGTTGGCTAGGAACAGAAACAGGCCTCCAGGATGAGCGTTAGCACAGGAGGACCGTCTCGGATCCTGTGAGCATTCTCAAGTCATACTGTCCAAAATATGGCGCGTCCCTATGCAAGTTCATGACGCACATCGATGAGGTCACATTGCTTCTGAGATCTCTTGTATTGCATTTGTAGATATTGTGAAAGACTTGTGTCAGTTTTCAAGGATAGACCAATGAATAACACAGAGGGTTCCACTTCCACTGGTTTGAAATCAGCCATGTTGAAAGTAAAGATTCAAATGGGATGTCGTTTATAACCATTTAAATAAAGTTTAAGAATGGCTGAATGGGCTGATATAGGGGCTAATGGGAAGAAAAAGAACAGCAAAGAAAGAAAGAGACATGCAAAGTGTAAAATATTGCAAATGCTTACTGGACCTTAAAGAAATATCTAATTTAGTTTAAAGACGTTCACTATTATCATCAAACAGAGTCTTACTTAGTATAATAAAATAAGAAAAATATTAAAGATTAAAATACACTGTGGGCAACGTATGAAGTTTTATTTCTCTTATTACCAAATGACACTGAAAATTTGTGAAATCAGCAAATATAAGACAAGAAGTAATTAAAATGAGCAAAGCGTTGGTACCAAAATTTATTGATCGTATATTTCCATAAAAATAAATTGTTAAAATTTTTTAATAATTAAATCTTATTTTTATAACATATATAACAGAATCAAAAGATAAATATAACACAGAATACTCAAATGTTACTTAAACTAGAATACATTACTGAAATACATTTACATAGAAGTTAATAAATTAAGATATGTGCTGTTCTTGATTTGAATAATTCAATATTTTTGACTTGTCTGATTTTCATGAAATGATAGATAAAATTAATTTTAGCCCAATCAGAACTACAAGTTCTACATTACAAATGCACAGAGTGACCCTAAATTTATGTGAAAATGTAAAGGTTCTCCCTGGAATCGTTATATCAACCAGGAATAAGAAAAGGAAAATTGAGGAAATAACATCTGATACTAAAACTCACTGTAAGGTTACCATACAGAAATATTGAGGCTGGGACAGATAAACGCAGTAAGGTAGTGAGTAGAAGATCCCAGAAAAGACTCCCCCAAATGTGGACGGTTATTAGCATCTGACAGGGGAACCCAGGCAACACTATGGTAAGTAATACTGCCATAAGCAGATATTATGTGTGGAATAAATAAAAACCTTGAAAATGTACAGCAGTCCACACACAAAAATTCTTCTGAGATGCCTCATAGATTCAGTTGTTACATCTGACACAAAGTTTGGAGGAAAATACAAGAGAATACCTTTATGGCTGGGACAGCAACAGCATGTATCCTACACAGTATCAAAATTTAGGTTTGATTGCATCAGATTGAAAGTGAATCTTCAGAATACAAGACACATTTTTAAATTTTTTTTTATTTTTTTTAATTTCAGAACCAGGGATTGAACTCAGATCCTTGTGCTTGCCAGGGGAGCACTTATTCCACTGAGCCATCTCCCCAGCCCTCAGAATATAATCTTGAGGATAAAAGCATGGAATTGTAGAAAATGTGCACCCAGATTTTTTTTTTTTTTTTTTTTTTTTTAGTTTCTGCCAAGTCTTTACTTTAACAAAACTACTTACTTATCCTTCTCCAAGTGATAAATTCAGGTGCTTTTGAGGGACAGACTGTTCACACAGAAGAAAGGATATGAAAAAGCTCTAGAACCAAGTGAGTCACAACCATTTACTACGTTCTGTGAGGTGTAGATCACAGGTTGGTTAGATCATCCCAGTGGAAAATATTGATTTGCTTCTGAGGAAGTACAAAGTCAGAACTGAGTCAGGCCTCAAAGAACACACAAGAAAGATGCCCATAAAATCCTACAAAGACAAGCTGTGTGTGCATCAGCCTCCACACAACTGAGTGTTGAAAGGTGGCTTTGACTGATGCATAAGCCAGTTCTTCTTAAGTCAGCATAGTATAATAATGAAGAAATATATTTGTTGTGACTTTCATTAGAAAGATGTTCATAGGATTCTAGGTAGATTGGACACACTGCTAAATTAGTACTCCAAAGATAACAGTATAACCCGTGGATGATTAATTATATACCAGGTCAACCTGGTGAAAATGTTAATTTTTAGACTGTCTTTGTTATTTTCAGCGTGTTTCACTGATTCTCAGCTTTTGGCTAAGATCAAGTGTAATATCTGTTCTTATCACTGTATATTTCACAATACATTATAGTTACAGTCATTGTGGGGAATTGCTACATGGACAAAGTATATCTGGGTTATTTTTAAAATGTGTTATCATCGCTACTCTCTTTGTTCCACTGAACACCTTTTTCATATTCAGAAGGGTTGCCTTTTTATTTCCTACTATCTCTCTTTCATTTTGTTCTTTAATTACGTTTGTGTATAGGGAAAACTGACTTTAACTCTGTGTGTGACTTACTCAATTTAGCATTACACTATCAAGTTTCAACTATTTTCTGGCAAATGCAATGATTTTATTCTTCTTTGTGGTCAATGCTAAGATATATGCTAACTAACATAGTCGTGAGTACAGTGTATCACTATAGTAAGATGTCTCTGACTAAGCATTTTCATTTAATATTTCCTTCTAGCCAAGGAGATAGCTCAGTGGCTTAAATGCCTGCCTGCCAAACACAATGTCCTGAGTTTGAATCTTGGTAC
>PVKA01006885.1:0-10354 GCA_004027165.1 Ctenomys sociabilis
TTCAAAGCAGTAGGGAGCTCCTGAAATTCCAAGCAGGAGGGAAACTGCTGACATCCCCCCAGCTTCGTCACCCTAGCCTTGGGATGGGGAGAGGGGTCTGGGTGGAGGGCCTCTGCTGATGCTGTGGGGGACACAGGCAACCTCCCAGAGAGGGCATGGGCAGTGAGGGAGCAACTTAGTCAAGTTGGGGAAGGGGGAGTGGGAGAGGAATGAGGTAGAGGTCCTGGAAGGAGAGGAGGCTGCTCTTTGCGGCCAGGCAGCCTGAGAGCAGTGGGGTGGGAGGGGGCAGGAGCCTGCAAGTGCAGGCCTCTCCTTAGGTCTCAGGTCCCCAGCCCCAAGGGGACACAAAGGTGGTGGCTGGACCCCCAGGGACAAAGCTCAGGCCTCTGCCTAGGGGCCCAAGGGAGTGGAACAGCGACGACAGGCACAACAGCCTGTCATCCGCTGGCAGAAAGCGCCACCTGGTGGGCACAAGGCTCTTATGCTAGGCCCTGGCCCCAACACATTGGGTCTGTGGGCATCACATGGGCATCACACAACCTGACACCCTGGTCCTACCCTGACTCCCAGGTGCAGCGATCCAGGCTTGACACCTGAGTAGGGCCCATGCAGCTGATGGCACAATGTCCCATGGCTCAGGCTGAGGCTGGCTCTGCCAGTGGAAAGGGAGGCAGATTCAAATTGGCCCCAAGGTAGGGGCAGCACCACCTCAGATGTGCAAGCCCTCAGTAGTCCAGATGCTCGAGAGGCTGAAGCAGGGAGATGGTGTGATCCTAAGAGTTTGACACCAGCCTGGGCAACACAGTGAGAAACTGATTCGAAATAAAATTAATTAAATAAAAAAGGCTGAAGCATAAAGATTATAAATTAAAGCCCAGCCTGAGCAATTTAGTGAAAAATTGTCTCAAAATATAAAAATAAATTAAGAAAAGGACTGGGAATATATACCTCAATGTGGACTCTGGGTTCCATCCCTAGTACAACAATGATGAATGCAAGAGAGGGAAGGGGAGAATAAGGGAGGGAAAGGGAAGAGAGGAAAAGAAAAGAGGAGGAAAGGAAAAGAAAGGGGAGGAAAAAGGAGAAGGCAATGCATGGGTATGGCAATGCATGCTTGTAATCCCAGTATTCAGGAGGCTGAGGCAGGAGTGTCCTGAGTTTGAGGCCAGTGTGGGCTACTTCGTGACTTTATCTCAAAAACCAAAAAGATCAAAAGAATGGCACAAAAGACCTGGAAAGCTCTTCTGAGCACAGCCACCCTCTCCACCCACACTCAGGAATTTTTCAGGTCTGCCGCGGCAGCCTGGTCAGAGGTGACCATCTCCGGATGGGTGGCAGGGGACAGGAACCCAGCCGCACCTTGGTGACTGCTCAGAAGGAAGCTCCCACACAGCACCCTGTGGGCCCCGCCCATGCCCCGCAGCTCCCACCAACTGCTCAGTGGAAGGCACGGGCACTGTGTGAAGCCCAGCAGAGTGCATCTGCCCTGTGCTGCCTCAGCTGAGCGAGAGCAGGCACTCTGAGGCCCCTGGCTTGGCTCAAGCACTGCAGTAACAACTTGCCCTCAGCACAAAACAGGTTTGCACAGAGTAGAACGAGCTCTGCAGAAGACTGATTTGGCAAGTGGAGGTCTTGTCAGTCCCACCCTGTCAAAGGCATCTGGTAGGGTGGCATTCCATCCCAAACGTCTCTCACACACAGTTTTTTTTATAACAAGAGCCGGATCCATATCTCATTGGCTTTTTCTTTTTTGAGACAGGGTCTTGCTATCTGCCCAACGCTGGTCTCAAACTTCTTATGATCCTCCTGCCTCAGCCTCTGGAGTGCTAGGATCACAGGTGTGTGTCACCATGCCTGGCTATTGTCAGTTCTGTCTGTATACCAGTGGGTGAGTGGCTGGGAACACGCTAGGAACTGTGTGACTTATTTTCACTCCCTCTGGGTCAGTCCACCAGAAGCATGCTCACCGCCCCACAGCAGTTCAGGCAGCTCAGTGACTGAGACCAGGTGGGGAAGAAGCTGAGTCCTAGGGAGTCAAGGCCTGAGGGTTTCGGGGACACCTGGCTCAGGAGGGGCCAAGCACAGCCACAGAGGTGGCCACCAGAGCCTCCTGTGCCCTCGCGGGTCTCTGCCGAGTTGGTGCACGGGCTGGGCCACACCCAGCCATTGTGCCAGGTATAGCCAGGACACCAGCAGAACCAGGGCAGCACAGCACGCCACCAGTGCCCTGGGGCTCCCAGGAGGTGGCTCACGTCTGGACGTGCCACGCCACAATATTTTATGGCTGATAATTCTAACAAGACATAAAGAGAACAACAGGAAAAGGCTACAGGAAGTCTGGTCAGAATACTGGACCACAAGGCCTGCCAGAGAGGGACACACTTGTAATCCCAGAGCTCGGGAGGCTACGGCAGGAGACCAGCCTGAACTACACTGCAAGACCCTGTCTTAAAAACAGAAACTGGAAAGGACTACCAGCCCCAGGGCACAGCCTGGCTGTAATGTGCACAGGGCTGTGAGGAACCACGCAGGACTTGGCCTCATGACCAAGGGCCATGACTTGCGGTGCTACCAGAAGTGACACTGCTGTCATCTCGATGATCACTTGCCATGGTGCCTGCCACAATAAACATTCTCATGTTGCCGGTGACCCCAAGGGCCAACTGCAGGTGTCCAAAAAAGGAGAGAACTGCTTTGGGCACATGTATAGCCTCAGGGCTTTGGGACATCCCTTCTGAATGTCCTCATGTGGCACACAGGCCAGTTCACTGTCCCTGAGCCGGATGCAAGGTAGACAGGGCCAGGTGAAGCTTAAGAAAACTGTTATGGGAACTCCCTCAGGCCTGGGAAATGATCCATTCCACTATGGGTCTCACCTCGCCCCTGGCTTCCCCTGAGGAAGGAGGAGACTTGCAGGAGATCCCATCCATCTCTGCCCGCCTGCCCATCTGCCCGCCACTCACCCTGGTCGATGGCGTGCTGGGGCAGCTGGCTGAGCTGACTGCTGACCACGCCCGCGTAGGTGCGCAGGAACTCCTCCTCGCTGGCCGTCAGCTGCACAGAGAGATGGTGTTAGGCCGCACCCTGCTCTAGAATTCTGGGACTCTTCGTTCCTTAGGTCATCTGGAAACCTGGCTTCCTAGACCCCACAGGCCTTAAACCCATCAGACTAAACCTGAGAGGCACTGAGCCTGGCTCAGGGCCAGTGAGAACAAAGCCAATAGCTGGGTCAATGCCAGGCATAACCTTGCTATCTGAGAGCAGTCCCAGGGCCTAGATAGAACATCCCTCCTCAGTACCCATCCTTCTCAGGTGCCCTTCATAGAAGGCAGAGAGGAAGGTTGGAGCCTCACACCCTTGGCTGAGATCACTCATACCCCAGAACTGGACATGCCAGGTCCTGAACTGGCCACAAAGCCACACCACAGGTTGCTCCATCCCCTCCTGAGACCAAAGGGCCTGGGGGCCCTCATGGCGACACTCCGATACTCACATTTGAGCCCATCTTCCTCAGCATGAGCAGCACACGGACCTTCTGCTGGATGTACATCTCCTCCGGACTCTTTCCGGATGCGCCCTCGCAGTTCATCCCCCTGGCCCAGCTCTGGGGACTCCTGCAGGGGACAGGGAGATGTGCTATGGTCCTGGCACCAATGGGTGACCCTACCTCCTTGAGCAGCCCTTTCCCAACCAATCTCACTTGAGAGAGCAGAAAGGCAGGGGTGAGTGCCCACATCTCCCCTGCCCACTGGCCCCAGAGCAGGTGTCAAGGCCATGTGTGAAGAGCAGGAACAATGTCCTACAGTGATGCATGCAGGAGACAGGTACACAATGCCTACAGGGTCCTGGTAACCAAAGCAAGCAGCTGGGGAGATGGCTCAGTGGAATAAGTGTTTCCCTGGCAAATGCAGGGGCCTGAGTTCAATCCCCAGTTCTGCAAAACAGAAAAAAGAAAGCAAGCAGCTTGCATGAGGAGCCAGTGACCTGATCAGAATGGCTGCCCTGGGCCTTAAGGAACTGTGGGACCTATGCCAGCCCCCAGTGCAAAGTGGAACCCTGCAGCAGCCGTCTTGAGATCAGGAGGCCAGCGCCAGGCCAGGGCTCAGGAGTCCCTCAGTGGGAGTTGGTTTAGCACCGAGACCCTGGGGACCCCGACTTGTTAAGAGGGGATCCAACCCAGTGTAGGGCCCCAGAAGAGAGGCTCCATGAGGGGCGAAGGAGAGGAAGCAGGCATAGAGGGGCTTGGGTTACACACTCTCAACTCCTAGATGAGTCAGAAATAACACAGCAGCTGATGGGGTGGGGCCTTGCTGACCCTGATGCCAAGGAGCTGCACTCGGGGAACCAGGAACCAGATGGGTGCGCCAAGGACTCCTCATGCAATCTTCTGCCAGGAGCCTGGACTGGCAGTGCTCCCGGATGGGACTGGCTTGGGCCAGGGGCCGGTGCAGGGACGCAAGGACTTCACCCACACAACAGGCTAATATCTGCACCAGCAGGGCAGACATCATGCTGGGACACCTGATTGGGCAAAGGCTTCTTTATACCTTTCCACCTTCCTCTCCAGCTGCTTCCTGCCAACTTCTGCCAGGCCCAGAACGGCAGCCCCACACAGCTGGGCATCACTACCTTTCCCTGCCTCCCTCTAGCACCTACAGGGCACTGTGGCACTGTCTGTACTCCCCATGACATCCAGGTGAGCCTAGCTATGGCCTCAGGCCTGCATGGCCAGGCTCCACCTCCCTGCTGACCACTGCTTTTACTTGGGCTGGATGTGGTGTGGTGACTGGGGTGAGGGGTCCTCCTTCCTGTCCCTCCCTACCTGTCTACATCAGCCAGAACAGTCCTCAGGGAGCCTCTCATGCTCCTCCAGCAGCCCTCACACTGGGTGTCCCCTGGCCAGGGGCAGCACTGAGCCAGTGTCATCCCAGCTCTCTGTACCCTTTCAGGGAGCCATCGCATGGCAAAACGGAAGCCGGCTCTGCTCCTGCACTCAAGAACTCCCACCTGAGAGCACCTGCTTCTCAGGGCAGCTCCTCCTGCCCAGTCACCCTGGAGCCTGGCACTGGGAAGCAGCTACCTGGCTGGCTGAATGGGACACAGGGACAGCAATGGTGCCTCCACTTCCCTTCTGCAACCTGCAGCAACTTGGGCTAAATGTCACTGCATTAAAAGATCCAACTACCAGCACTGTGACAGTGCACACCTGTCACTGCAGCACTCGGGAGGCTGAGCTAGGAGGACTGCCACAAGTTCGAGGCCAGCTTTGGCTACATAACAAGACTCTGATTCAACAAAACAAAATGCACACACACGCACGCACGCACGCACGCACACGCACACGAAGTCAGAGCTCCCAAGGGCTTGTCCGACCTGCACTCTCCTGTAAGACAGGATGGTGTGCTGGGGCCTGGCCACTAGGTGTCAGCACATCTAACAACTGCAGAGACAGAGCCCCAGCCCCCACCCCAAGACGCTGGGGCTGCAGGGCCGGCTTCCTGTTCATGCCAGTCCCTGCCAAGGTGGCAATGCTGATCACCCTGGTGGGGCTGCTGCTTTCTTTCTTATTTGTGGGTCTCAGTTCAATGCACTGAGCTTCACCACCCAATGCCCTGTGCACTCCTGTTTTGAGACAGGATCCTAGTAAGTTGCTAAATTGCCTCAAGTGGACTTGTGATCCTCTTCCCTCAGCCTCCAGAGGGCTGAGATTGTAGGCATGTACCACCACAACCAGACCCACTCCCACAAGCCATATCTATCCCCTCAGGCAGACGTCAGTTCTGCTGCAGCAGTGGTCCTGTGTGCTGCCACCTCCCAGACTCGGGGGTCCCAGCACACACTTGGGTTCATAGCTGGGAGGCTCCAGTGCGGCACAGAAGCAGTATATGGGCGTCTGTGGGCTGCAGGATCTTGCCCTGTCCAGTGAGCCCACCTTCCACCCCTGGACATACTCCCGTGCTCTTTGCTGTGACACTCACTGTCGTTGGGGACACTGGTCCTGAAAGGGCACATGGAGCTGGGTCATCTTCCCTTCCGCACATTTCCCTGACAGAAGCTGTTTCTCAAGCTGGTTCTTGCCTCAGGAAGACTCCTGAGCTGTCATTTCTAAAAATTCTGCTCATCTAGGATTTCTCAAGCTTAGCATGGAGCTGACTCTGCGGGCTCCTGGCTGTGAAGGAACACCCAGGGCTGGATCTGGGGTAGAAGTGGCCCAGAGCGAAGTCCCCACCCTGTACATGGTGGCTGGAGTGCTGGGGAGGCACCAGGCCTGGCTGACACCATTCCTCCAGATCTGTGGGCAGGGCATTACCAGGAAGGCAACTGGGAACTAAAAACTTCATCCTAATCCACCCAAGCAGCACAGACACCACAACTACTGGAGTGCAGCGCCTTGCATCTTGCGGGGTGTTTGGGTTTGTGGCCCAGTTGAGCAAAAGTGACATGTTCTCGTCACAATCCAGACAAGCAGTGAAAGAACTGCACTTGAAAACTCCTGTTTGCCCCTCCAGGCATCAAGAACTGGCCACCATTAAAATGTGCTTAGGGGCTGGGGAGACAGCTTGTGGTCTAAGTGCCCACCTGGCAAGTGCAGTGACCCGGGCTCAGTCCTCAGCAGCGCATACCGAGTACCACTACCCATCTTCACTCATTCATTCATTTTGTCTTTTTGAGACAGGGTCTCACTATGCAGTTCAGGCTGGCCTCAAATTCACAACAGTCCTCCTGCCTCAGCCTCGCGAGTGCTGGGATTACCGGCCTGCGCTACCATGCCCGGCTCCATCTTTATCAAAACCCTAACATATTCACTTCCTTGGCAAGTGCAAGGGCCTGAGTTCAATCCTCAGTTCTGCCAAAAAAAAAAAAAAAAAAAAAGAAAAAGAAAAATCGGGCAGGGGAGATGGCTCAGAGCAATAAGTACTTCCCTGGCAGGCACAAGGGCCTGAGTTCAATCACCAATTCCACCAAAAAAAAAAGAAAGAAAAAGAAAAAGTGCTTAGATTACAGATGCTCAAACTGCAGCTCTTTTGGACACAGCAATTATTCATCCGGTCCTTAGATCTAAGAACCAAAACTTAGTGTCTTAGTTACGATCTTAGCCATTACCATAAACATCCACATCCTGTCATCTATAATGGGGTACGGCTGGCTCTCAAATCTTAAGAGAATTTCCCAGTAGTAGTTGTCTGAATCAGAGAAGAACACACACACACACACAAAAATGAAGGGGCCAGGGAGATCGCTTAGTGGAATAAGCACGTCCCTGGCAAGCGCAAGGGCCTGAGTTCAATCCCCAGTTCCACAAAAAAAAAAAAAAAAAGCCCAGTTCATACAGTCACAGTACTGTTAGGCAGAAGCAGGAGAACTGCAAATTTGAGCCCAGCCTGGACAACTCAGTAACTCAACTCAACTCAGAAATACACATACAATACTTACCTGGCAGAGGAAATATCATGGTCAAGAAATACACACACACACACACACACACACACACACACACCTCACACACACAGAGGAAAGGGGCTGGGGTATAGCTCAGTGTGAAAGCCCTGGGTCCATCTTCAATACCACACATACATACAAAGCAAAAATAATAGAAGGAAAATGGTTAGCAGCAACAAGTAGCTGGGGGGGTGGTCATCTGTGATAGCAAACTATGGTCAGGTGAAAAGTAGGCACCACTCCAAGTAACATGTGCTGGGATGAACACAAATGTGTGCATACATCTGCACACACACTCAGGTGGAGGCTGAAGGAAGGGTCCCAGCCCGGGGAAGGAGACACATGCACAGTGACCTGTGGGCTCATGGCCTGAGAGGCTACTCTGCACCCTCCAGGGTATGACATGAGGATCAGCAGGACGAGACAAGGTACGGGCAGTGGCAGCCAGGCTGGGAAAGGCAGCCAGTGCCTTGGTGAAAGCACACGAGGCCTGAACGTGAGTGCTACCACCCGCACTCATCTGTATTTATGAACCTGGAGTCAGTGCTGTTGAATATCTGTAAATTAGAGAACTACTCACACCTGGGGGCTGTACCCGCTTAGGAACTAGCAAAGCAGCTTGGTGGGGTGGACACCTGGCAAGTCCTGACGCACAGGTACCTCTGACCTTGGGGTCCTGTCATTTGCCTTTTGTTTTATCCATTTAAAAACATCAGGGTGGGCCAGGGAGATGGCTCAGTGGATAAGCGCTTCCCTGGCAAGCACAAAGGCCTGAGTTCAATCCCCAGTTTCATTAAAAAAAAAAAAAAAAAAAAAAAAAAAATCAGGGTGACACTTGCCTAAAATCTTAGCACTCAGGGGGCTGAGGCAGAAAGACTGACAGAAGTTCAAGGCCAACCTGGGCTACTTAGTGAATTCAAGGACAAGCTGAACTACACAGCAAGACCCTGTCTCAAAATAAAGTGTCAGAGCTAGGTTTGGGGGTATAATCCCAGCACTTGGGAGCCCAAGGCAGGATGATTACAAGTTCAAGGCCAGCCTGCACAACATTGTGAGACCTTGTCTCAAAAAAGTTCAAAAAGTAAATAAAATGATATCATAATAGATTTTAAACTCTGTGAATAAAAATGAACACATTTTTGCAAATTTTATATTGCATAAAAATCACAACTGTTATTTAGTATTTATATAAAATATTAGTTTGATCCCTGGTACCAAAAAAAAAGGAGGGAAAATAATTAATTCAGAACCCGTGCAAGCCTTAGCCTGCAGGAAATCAGCAGCACCACAGCACTTACCAAAAGAACACACAGGCAGGGATGCAGCCAGGGGCACAGGGCTTTGGACTCCAGCGTCAGCAGGTAAGAGAAGAAAGGAAGGAGGGAGGGAGGGCCCCTCACCCAGGGTGATGGTGCGCTACTGCAATGCCTGTCATCCCAACACTGGGAGGCTGAGGCAGAAGGGCACTTAGAAGGACCCAGTCTCAAAATAAAAAGGGCTGGTGATATAGCTCAGTGTGAAGGCCCTGGGTTCAGTCTGCAGAACCAAATAAAGAAGAGAAAGGAAAGAAAGAACTATTGCATCTGCAAAGCGAGCATTGTGGAGAACCTCAGGAGAGGAGCCTGGCAGGCCCACCCGAGACAGCACCCAGGGCCCTTCACATGCTCCTTACCTGCTCTGGAAGTTAGGGTTGGCACACGGGCACCCTGCTGTGAAGCTTGGGCTGTGGCGGGGGTGGGGGGGAGGAAGAGGCTGCCACCCTGTGGGAACACAGAGCACAGTCAGAGGAGCCACCTGGCACGATCCCTACCAAGGGACAGGATGGCCACAGGAAGCTCACACTAGGGTCACCTCAGTCCAGCAGACCTGCGTGTCACAGCCTGGGAACCCACTGTGGGGTTCTGCACTGGGAGCTGTCACCAGCACTGAGCAGCAGGCTCCTCCCCTGGGTTAGTCACCAGGACCACAGTGAATCACTGTGTGCCAGAGGATGACCCACCCCTCAAATGCCACGCAAATCTCAGCTCCCTGCTGGGACACGCAACACACCTTTGCAGGATAGTGCACACTCCTCCGCTCCCCACCTTGTCATAAGCATCACACCTGCTGCCTAGCCCAGAGCAAGGGCTGGAGGTGGCCTTCCAGCCCTCAGCCAGCCTGGAGAGGCCAGGGCCAAGAGGGCCAAGAGGGCCAAGAGGCCTGGGGCCAAGAGGGCCAAGAGTTCCAGGGCCAGTGGGAAGCCCCTCAGGTCTCATGCCCAGAGTGTGCGTCCCGGGGGCTGAGGAAGCCAGGCATCGCCCAGCCTGTGTCCCCCTCTAAGAAGCAATGGACACACACCACCGCCCCCACAGCATCAGACTAGCCCTATAGGAGCGGGCCATTTATAGCAATTAATTGCTCTCTATTCTTCCAATATCAAAGCACAAAATACCAAGGAGCCCTGGGGAACTCTTTGCTTAGGCAAAAGAAAAAGATGAAAAGAGCCCTCTGCCCTCCAACTACTGTGACAGCATGGTCCTCCAACCCATCCACAGGGCAGAGAGGAGTAACAAGTCTTGACTCAGGGGAAGGAGTCTGGGGCAGCCACTAAGGGGGTACCCAGGCAGCGCTGGGACAGGGATACAGGAGGATAACCAAGACACGGCACCCACCTGCAGAGATGACCATGCCTACACCACAAGGCAGGGAAACCAGCACAAAGATGACATGATGATGGCTCAAAGAGACCTAAACAAAAACACCCAGGGCTTTAACCCAGGACAGCAAAGGCAGAGCAGGAGATGACAATACTCTGAGAATACTGAGGAGGGACTAGCTGCCAAGGGCTCCAGGAAGAAATCACAGGAGCTAGGTCTTGAAGGACGAATAGGAGTTTATCGGTTGAAGGAAAGAACAGCACACAGCACAGACATTC
>PVKA01006885.1:10454-31245 GCA_004027165.1 Ctenomys sociabilis
TAAAAGCCTCAAGCCAAGTGTGGTGGTACAGGCCTGTAATCCCAAGGCTTGGAAGGCTAGCTTTGAAGGCCAGCCTGAACCACATGGTGAAACCCTATCTCAAAAAGACAAAAATAAATAATAAAAAAAAAATTAAAAGAATAAAAAGCCCAGCTTTTGGGCCTGCCAAATAGCTCAGCAGACTAAAGCACCTGCTTAGGCAGGTGCAGGAACAGGGCTCAATCCCTGGCATGCAGTGCCGGCCCTGCCCCTGGGACACATGGAGCCGGCAATGGAGACTAGGCCTGGTGGCACGTGCCTATAATCCCAGCATTTGGGAGGCTGAAAATGGGAGGATCACTACAAGTCCAATCTGTGTAGTGAGACCCTGTAAACTCGTACTAAACACACACACAGCCCAGCTCCTCCCTGGACCCAGCTGGCTCACAGGAGTAAAGGATGCAGAGCCAGGGTGGGGGAACCCCATTCCATGTCCATCAGCTGCCTGGCCCCCCTGCCGGGCACACTTGCCACAGTGCTCCTTGGTGGCCATTCACACCGGCTCTGCCATGCACCTGGCATGGTGGCCAGCAGTGTGGATGCCATCTGCTACATGTCGATAGCACCTCCCTCCAGGTGGAGAACACTGCTTCAGAGAGACTGCTAGACAGATTTGGCTGCACCATCTTGTACTCCCCAGGGCTGGGAGGCTGAGGCAGGGCAATGGCTGTGAGCTGGAGGCCAGCCCAGGCTATACAGTGAACTGCTAGCAAGGGCCTGCCTCAGAAAAAAATAGAACAAGGAAGGAGAGGAGTGGAAGGAAGAGGGGAGGCAAGGGAGGGGAGGACAGGAGAGAGAACTGCTCACAGGCACCCTGGCTCACTATCTGCTGTGCTATGTCCAATCCTAATAAGCAGCACCAGTCTTCACAGCTGGACTCATAATGAAAGGTGGGCAGGGACTCCTCTGCAGCCAGTGGACTGGCCAGGCCGGAGCAGCATTTGAACCCAGTCCTGCACTCCTAGAGCACATAAGTAAAGAAGACAGACTGGGCTCAGAGCCAGGGGTGGGGCAGCTGGTGAGGCTGGGCAGGGGCTCCTGCTCAGCCCCACACCCCAGGTGGCACCTTGGGTCCTCCAGACACATCGAAAACAGGGCGCCAGAGAGAATTTCCACTGCTATGTTCTCAGTAATTAAGCCACAACAACCTGCCTGGCCCAGAGCCTTGGGAGCCACCAGTTTAATTAACCTCCAGCTACCTCCAGCCTCCTCAAAGGGAGTGGCTAGGGCCCAGTGCCCACCAGGAGACAGGCTTGTATGGTGCATAACTGTGCCGGGGGACAAGGCTGGGATTAGGAAACTACCCCGAGGTCACTGACCTGAATGCCAGCCTTGTCCCAAGCCCCTCCCCTCTGTGCCAAGTGAGGTGGTGCTGTGTGGCGACTGTCACTGGCCGGGATGCTGCGGTATCCCCTGTGCCAGCTGAAATTGGCCATGCTCCCTGATGGGTCCCTTTAACTGCTCCTTGGAGCCTGCGAGGCAGGCATCGGGCTCACTTTATAGATGGCACAGCCAAGGCACTGGAAACTATCCGTCCTGCCCAAGGCCACGAGGCCACAGGGCCCATGCAGGGCGGGACCCAAATGAAGGTCCCTGCCTGGCCTCCTCTGCCAGCCCCTCAGGCTCCCAATTTATAAGCATTTGTCCTAACTGAAATGAAAATGAGGCTTACCTCACAGAAAGAAGGTAAGAAAGACAGAAAGCAACCGGCCAGGCCCAACTGACCCTGACCAAAAATCAATCAAAGGCAGCCCAGTAACCAGAGGCAATGCATCCTGGAGGGGACTCCAAGAGGTGGAGAAGGGCTAAGAGGACATTATATGGTGGCTGGGAAAAAGTAAGGGATGAGAGGAGAGTGTTGTATCGATGTTTTATGTATGGAGTGAAATCTTATTTTTTATTATTTTAATACAGTACTAGAGATTGAACACAGACCTTCACACCAAGTTACATTCCTATCCCTGTTCTACTTTTTAAGACAAGATCTCCTTAAGTCATTAAATTGCCTAGGCTTGGGATCCTCCTGCCTCAGCCTCCTAGAAGGATTTTAGGCATGTGCCACTACGCATGTGCCCATCTGTCTGCCCCTTCTGGGTTGATGTATGGCATTCGAGACAGCTGTGGCTGAAGTACTGTACCAACTCCAACAGACCTGATACAACACAGCCCTCCGGGGCCACAGTAACCCCCACCCGCCCCTACACTAGGCAGAGAAGGGTCCCAGAACTAGCAGAGCCAGCCCAGGCCACCCTTGGATGCAGCACACAAACCAAGGATGTGGGGACAGGCTAGGACCCGCCTGGAGACCTGCAGGCTGCCAGGGAGTGAGAAGGCACCTCCTGCTGCTGCCAGGGCTAGAGGCCAGATCCAGCCTGCCACCCTAGGTCTTGTGTTGTAAAACTCCCGCCAGGGCTTCTTCGCCTCTCGTTCACAGCTCACAGCTGTGTCAACCTTGGAAGGGTCACAACTGAAAAGTCTAATTAGCCCATAATTCTAGCACTCTGGGAGGCTGAGGCAGGAAGACAGCAAGTTTGAGCTCATCCTGGGCAACTTAGTGAGACCCTGGTCTCAAAATAAGTCTTCTTGGGGAGAAGACTACAGCTCAGCAGGGCAGCACCTGCCTGGTAAGTTTGAGATTCCAAGTTTGATTCCTGATACCCTCCTCCCCATGAAAAAAAGTATCATTGAATTGAAATATTAAGTGTTTTCTATTTATCTGCAAGAGACAGGATCTTGCTATGTAATCCATGCTGGCCTCAGCCTCCTGAGCGCTGGAATTACAGGCAAGCACCACAGAGCAAGCACACCAGGAGATTTAAACTGGTAAAAAAGAAAAAAAACGGGCCCCAAACTCATGGTTGTTTCTCACTGCACTGCACACAGCCCCTTCCCTCTGAGCTCCAGATAACGGGGAGCAGGAGCCCAGGCTCCAGGACCGAGGGGCGCCCAAGACCACCCAGGACAGGCTCCCTCCCTCATCCCTTGCCCTGCCCTCAGTCCTGCTTCTCTCGCATCCAGCCAAACTGAACAAGTGTCTGACATGAGTCCTCTGCGTCTCTTCCAAGTACCAGGGCCCAGACAGCCTCCAGCCTCCTGCAGTGAGGATCTGGTCCCTATCTCAGTCAGTGCAGCTGGGTGTGGTGATGTGCACCTGTGATCCCAGTCCTCAGGAGGCTGAGGCAGGAGGGTTACTGCAAGTTTCAGAGCTCACTCTATAGAGCAAGATCAAGGCTAGCCTGAATTACATAGCAAGGCCCTGTCTCAAAACAAACTAACAACAAATAAATAAACTGAGTGACCCTCAGTCCTCCAGCTGCACCTCAGGGGTAATAGGCTTAGCCTGCTAGGAAACCCTGTCAGAGGTCAGCTCCAAGTGACTACCCTCCAGCTTGCAGGGAGCCCGAGTGGAAGTCCTTGCCATCAAATGTAGAAGGCCACTGTGTTCCAACAGCTCTCAGTAGACAGGAACGTGCTAAGGAGGTAGGGTGTGTCCTGACTGTGGAATTCAGGACACCCGCAGGTGCTCCCCACACACTGCTGTCTCTGCCCGTGGCCCTGACCCTTGCTGCCCTCTTGCTGCAGCCATCAGGAACAGAACTGAATTCAAGGAAGGCGGAGGTCTCAGTTTCCTGCCACCATGTGTTTTAACAAGCTCATCATCAAAACAAACTGTTTTAAACAAAGCCACCTTCATGAGCTGGGCATGGTGTTTCAGGCCTGTAATCCCAGCACTCGGGAGGCTGAGACAGGAGGACTGCTGTGAGTTCGAGACCAGCCTGAGCTACAAAGTGAGCTTAAGGCCAGCCTGAACTGCATAGTGAGACCCTGTCTCAAAAAGACAAAAAAAAAAAAAAAAAGCCACCTTCAGAATACCCCATGCATTTATGCCATTAGTGGGTGGCGGAGGGGCAGCTCAGGAGACTCCAAAAGGCCACACGCCTTGCCACTGGGACAGTGAGGGAGGAGGGGTGCAGTGCTCCCCAAGCTGGGAAAACACCGTTCCTGGCACAGAGACCAGCCACTACTCCCTGGAGTTTTGTTTGAGGCAAGGCCAACATGGAAAGGTAGAGCCAGCAGATGGAAATGGGACTGGAGACCACGAGGGCTGGTGGGAGGGATCCCAGAAACTGTCCCTGTTGCTAACAGTGCCAATGGGCATAAGTATAAACACCAGGCCTGGCCTACCCTGGTAATCCAGCGCAGGAGCCAAATCCCCAGTACTGTGTGTAATGACATCCCTCATTCCTGAAGAACCACAGACAAGAGCACAGGTGACCAGTGCAGGGCACCCAGGCAAAAAGACTCCTGGTGGAGGCCAGCAACTTGTAGTCCCTCGCATTCCACACAATATTGGCCAGACAAGCCGGGTGTGGTGGTGCAGGCCTGTAATCCCAGCACTTGGGAGGCCGAGGCAGGAGGATTGTTGTGAGTTCAAGACCAGTTTGAGCTACAAAGTGAGCTTAAGGCCATCCTAAACTGCATAGTGAGACCCTGTCTCAAAAAGACAAAAAAAAAAAAAAAAAAAAAAAAAAAAAAAATATATATATATATATATATATATATATATATATATGCCAGACACCATCACCAGATGCACGAAGGACCTGGTCTCTTGCAAAACCTCTCACAGAGAGGGAAGCACTCATGCCAGATTGGCTGGAGGCTGGTCACACTGTGCATTTGCATGTGGCATTTCCGAAGACCAAGACCTTGGTGCAATCTCACAGTATTAAACTTCCTTCCATACTTACTTAGAACACATAATGCAATGTTAAAAGTACACAATGCAAAAAAAAAAAAAAGCTCTTTAATTTAAAACACAATACAAGTAAGATTATAGGAAATAGGAGGTAGATCTCTTATAAATGGGAACTGGACTAAGAGACAGAGGAAAGGGGGATATAAAAAGAATTAAGATGTGTTCTGGACATGCACCAACTCCCACGAGGAGTGTGACAAATGAAAATAAAAATTAAAAATAAACTCTGGCCCCAAACCCACAGGTGAGACCATATCAGTTCTTACCTATTTCTAGAAAAACCACTTAAGTATGCCAGAAAAATACTTTGCTATGAAGTCTTTCTAGTAGTAAAACAAAACATAGCACACCCAAAAAAGAAGCTACTAGAGAACAGGGAGGCAGGGAACTAGAAACCCAGGACCACTGCTCAGGAGGCAGCTAAAAACTAAAGGCTGGGCCGGGCGTGGTGGCGCATGCCTGTAATCCCAGCACTCGGGAGGCTGAGACAGGAGGATTGTTGCGAGTTCGAGACCAGCCTGAGCTACAAAGTGAGCTCAAGGCCAGCCTGAACTGCATAGTGAGACCCTGTCTCAAAAAGACAAAAAACTAAAGGCTGGGATGAAACTCTACAAGGAGCAAAGTTGTTTTTATTTCTCCCCACCTTTTCATTTTGGACAATTCCAGAACCATAGAAAGGCTCTAGGGAAAGTATGGAGAGCAAGACCTTGCACACCAGCACTGCCCTGCGAAGGTGCTGCTAGAAGTGACAGGCTGCCTGGCCTGCTCTCTCTCTGAGGGGCCTTGTGCTCTTTATGGGTAGGGACTTTTGCTGAGATACAATCCCCTTTTCTTTCTTTTGGCAGCACCAGGGATTGAAATCAGGCCCTTGCACTTGCCAGGGAAGCGCTTATTCCAGCCCCTCCCCTTTTCTTTTCTTGACCCACTTGAAAGCAAGTTACAGACTCCACACCTCACTGATCAGCTCCTCACATCTCCCCCAGCCACTCACATACACAGCCACAGCCATTAGCACCCCAAAGAACTTATGTATTTATCTGAGACTGGGTATGGTTGATAAACTCATGGTCAACTTTTTTATTTAAAATAATACATAAGACATTAGAAATGATACAAACCCAAATAATTCACAATGGCATATATATATATATATGTATATATATATATATATTATATATATATATATATATATATATATTTTTTTTTTTTTTTTCTCTTTATTGCCTTTTCTGAGACAGGGTTTCACTATGCAGTTCAGGCTGGCCTTGAACTCACAGGGATCCTCTTGTCTCAGCCTCCCAAGTTCTGGGATTACAGGTGGGCACCACCACATCTGGCTTAAAGCCCTTCTATGTAGTTCAAACTGGCCTTGAACCTGCTCTGCAGCCCAGGCAAGCTTGACAGCCTCTTGCTTCAACTTCCAGAGTGCTGGGATCACAGGTGCATGTGTCACACCCAACCCTGAACTGGTTTTTGATCTGGGATCCAATCAAGCTCTCTGCTGCACAGGCTTCCCATCCTCTTTCACCTGTTCAGCAGGGCTGGCTGCCAGTTTCAGTGACCACAAGAGCCCCAGTTCGGAGCCCAGCACTGCTGTCTTCAGAGCTTCCCACCACCCTGATCTGCCAATTAGTCCGCAGAATCAGATGGATTTTAAGCATTCCGGAGGGAAAAGCCTCTGGTCCCACTGCAGGTGCTGAGGGCCACTGCACCATTTCTGGCTGTCTACTTTGAGCGGTATCTTTAAAAACATTAATTTACTGTTTTGTATCAAAATGCAGGGGAAGGTAACTCTAGTTCTGAAATCTAGAACTCAGTTGCACCACATAGCTCTTAATTTCTTCCTTTCTGAACCCCACACACACGTTCTTGCTCCTGTCAGACACCATCCCTCTGGCTAATGCAGACATCTTTACAAACTGCCCTTTAGCCACCTGTGGAGCAAGGCCTTCCCCGTCACAGCACTGCCTTTCTTGTTGGTTTGAGGACACCACCAGTTTGCTGGTCACTTCACAAAATCAAGTCTTTGCATTGAGCCACTTTTCAAATGCAAATCGGTTCCAGCTGATACTTTAATCCTCAGCAAAGCCCAAGCAGGCAGAATGTCCACTCCAGAGCCTACCGCCAGCATGCTGCCATTTGGCTTTTAACTGCCCTTTAAATCCAGGAGTGGATGTCGAGGTCCGTGCCTGGAGTACTACTTTTGGGGAGGCCAAGGAACCCTTAAGAGGCGGGGCCTAAAAAGCAAAGACAATGGGGGCGTGGCCTTGAGTATTGGCCCCACCCATTCCTGGCCAACCCCGTAAGCTTCTTCCAGGATACCCTGCCTCCCCTGGCACAAGACCAAAAAGTCACACCACTATTGACTGAAGCCCCTAAAACTGAACCAAAACAAACCCCTCCTTTTAAGCCGATTCTCTAGGCTTTTTCTCTGAACAACAGAAGACTGACTGACATACCGGGTTCACTATCTTCCTTATTGATCAAGATGGTGTGTATAGCCAGGCGTGGTGGCGCAGGCCTGTAATCCCAGCACTTGGGAGGTAGAGGCAGGAGGACTGTAAGTTCGAGACCAGCCTGAGCTACAAACTGAGGTTAAGGCCAGCCTGAACTGCATAGTAAGACCCTGTCTCAAAAAAGACACCCAAAAAAAGATGGTGTGTATATACATAGAGTAAATGTATTAGCATACTGGAAAAAGAAATTAACATGAAATAAAACCTAGAAGTTGTAACTGATTAAAAACCTAGTCAAGGGTAGGAATGGTGTTTCACATTTGTAATTTTGGCCCCGGGGAGGCTGAGGCAGGAGAATAATACATTTCAGTGTGCAGAAGGAGGCCAGGGCTCACCCATCTCCTTGCAAATTGCTCCCAACTGGCACAATGATTCAGCAGGAAGGACTGGGGCAGGCCCTGGAGACAGAGGCGTTTGGTCCACAGGGAGAGACCCTCATCTCTGCAGCGAGCCTGGTCTGCAGTCAGAGGCTGCCAAATGACATGAGGAAACTTCTGCCCCGGGCTTGTTACTCAGCTTAGGGACTCCGACAGGATCCGGCAGCAGGAAGCGAGTGGGCTGGATACTGGAGGGATGTGAAGCTCGCAAGAAGTCTCCTTGGGGCCGGTCTGTCTCCTGCCCCCAGCTCCTGACGTGGGAGGGGAGGTGGAAGTGGGTCACACTCGGCTAGTCACAGCTGGCAGTGCAGGCTGCAACCACACAGGAACAAGTTCCGGTGCACAGTGACCTGGCCGCCTCCAGGGCAGCCACCTCCTGCCAATCAGGTGCAGGTTCTGCCTCAGAGCATCACTGTAAGTTTGAAGCCTGCCTGGACTATAGAATGACTCCTTGTCTCACACACACACACAAAAAAAAACACAAGAATCCAGGCAGCTGCCTTTGCCTGGCCAGTGCTGTCCTTCTACCCCTGGCTGTAGGGAGAGAGTGCTGCATGCTTTTTGCATGAACTGCGGGACCTGCTTGACCTTGGCTTGAGACCTGGAGACGGTTCTGGGCAGACCTGGAGGAGAAGGAAGCTGCCACTATCCTTCCCTGCACATGGGCGCTGTGGGCCTTGGTTCCCCAGGGACCCCAGGCACGCATGGTGCCAGAAGCCGGGTTCCCTCGGCTGGTGCAGGACACTGTTGGGCGGCAAGGGGGTTCTGCAGAAAAGGGTGGGTACTGTTACATATCACAGGAGAGGCACCAGGTGGGTGGCAGAAATCTCACCACCAGTCCCCAGAGAGCATCCCTTGGCCTGGCCAGCCCTCAGGAAGGGGCAAAGGGCTTCGGTGGAAATGGAAGAGCTCTTCTGAAGCAGGAGTCACCCGCTGAAGAGACAATTCTGCTCCACCAACAGAGAAGAGCTCAAAGCTGCCAACTCTTCCCTGCCCCTGGGAGAAGCCCACAGGTTCCTCTGCTTCAAAGCCCACTGGGCACAGGGGTCCCAGGGGCTAAAGTGCACCCACCCCAGGTGTTCTTCAGGGGGCAAGCATCTTGGCCTACACCCTAGGCTCTGTATAGAGAATGTTTCTACCCCGCCTACCACAGCACTCCCAGGACCCACAAGGGTGCCAGTTTTAAGTCTCACTTGAGCCAGGGAATTAGCTCAGTGGCACAGTGCCTGCCTGGCAAGCATGAGGTCCTGAGTTTGATTTCTGGTATCAAAAAAAAAGTCTTACTTGCCAGGCACAGGTGGGAGGCTGAGGCAGGAGACTGTAAATGTAAGACCAACCTGGGAAACTCAGTGAGACTTTGTCTCAGAATAAAGGTGGGGGATGTGGCTTGGGGGAAGAACAAATAAAATTCACTTAATTTCTTTTTTTTTTTTTTTTTTTTTTTTTTTTTTTGTCTTTTTGAGGCAAGGTCTCACTATGCAGTTCAGGCTGGCCTTAAGCTCACTTTGTAGCTCAGGCTGGTCTCGAACTCACAACAATCCTCCTGCCTCAGCCTCCCGAGTGCTGGGATTACAGGCCTGCGCCACCACGCCTGGCTTTAATTTCTTTTTTGAGCTCAAACTCTGAGTGTGGTGTGTGACAAGGCTGAGTCACAAGTAGTGACACAGCTGGCCCCTACTCTTGGTTAACTGAATCAGTGGATCCTTAGGAGAAAATGAGGGAGAGAGGAAAGGTAGGCAGGCCCCACTTCCAGATGTGCCTTTCCTTGGCTGATCTGACAAAGAGCAGACTACATATGGATCCAGTCCCTTCTGCCTCCACAAGCCCCACCTCAGGGTTCCCCACCCCATCCTAATGCAGTACATAAACCTGCCTGCAGAAGCTTCTCCACATACAACCAGGGAACATGGAGACACAGTCACAGTCCTCAGTCTTTGGAAACCTCGGGAGGGAGGAAACAATATTTTTGTCTGGCTGGGCATGGTGGTGCATGCCTGTCCTCCCAGCACCTGGGAGGCTGAGGCAAGAGGGTTACTGTCAGTTTAAGGCCAACCTCAACTACACAGTGAGACTCTGTCTCAAAAAGACAAAAACAAAACAAAACACTGTTTTCCTCTAGCTATACCTGGCACAGAAGGAACCCTTGCTCACTGGAGACTGCTCCCTTTCCCCTGGAAGAAGGCCTCTTGGTGGATGGGACACAAGGACATAACAGGTCACTAGTAGCTAAGCACCAGTTCTTAGCCCAGTTCTGTTTCATAGGGATCCTGAAGTACTCTGGCTAACATCCTAATTGTTGAGGCTTGGATCTCCATGTCATGCGAAGCCTCATGGTCCTTGGTGGGGCTTTTCCAAGGTGGACGGATCTAGGGTGTGTGCTGCCAGGAGTAAAGCTTCAATGTGGATGCCGGGATTGGATCATGGCAAGATGTTAGGATTAAAGATGTCCCACCCTTGGTGTGGGGTGGGGAGCCTGGATAAGATGTAGGGGCAGAAAGGTCACAGCTGGCCACTTGCTGCTTGACTTTTTCCCTCCTTCACTGTCTTCTGCCCACTAGAAACTACTTCACCTCCGCAATGCCCCTCTGCCACGCCACTCTGCCTTGGAGCCAGCTGATGATGGACTGAAACCCCAATGAACTGTGAGCTACATGAACTTTTCCTCTCTTAACTTTGGCATCAAGTATTTTGTCTTAGTGACAAATCCCCCTGAGAACTACAGAGGTCCAAGTATCTTCATCCCCACTCATAAGCAGAGAGCAGGCGAGGGAGAATCATTAGCTTGACCAAGAATGTGACTTTCCCTGGGCTTCAAGGAAGTATTTTAGCCAGACATAGTAGCATACACAGGTAACCGTAGCATTTGGTTGGCTAAGGCAAGAGGACTGTCGCAAGTTCAAGGCCAGCCTGGACAACATAGTGAGACCCTGTCTCAAAATAGAAAACCAAACATGTACCATGGTACTCAGACTATGTACCATGCCATGTACCATGGTAATCCTGACTCTGTTCCCAGGGAGCTGAACCTCAAAGAAGTTCCCCAACAGTTTCAGCCTCAGCTTCTGAGAAATGTAAAATGGTCAGTAGTGTGAGACACGGAAAGTATGTGTGGATTTAGGGAGATGACATACTTTCAAGCCATTACTGTTCATTTTCTCGTCTTCAAAATGAGCCACATGTTCTCATAACAGGAAAGCCAGCAAAAGGAGAAAAGGGCTGCAGCCACCCAGTGTTTAGCTTCTACAGGACCACAGGTAGCACGTGACTAAGAGGCACGACTCCCCCGACAGGAGACAGGATGCCAGGATGGAACGTTCCTTGCAATACACCCATCCTACTGGATTCCCACAAACAATGCCGCCGCCTCTCCGGATGGCAGGGCACAGGCTTTGTGGTGGCTAAGTGGTGCGCCTGGGGCAGGACCCAACCCAAAGAGCCAGGCACTGTGTGGGCTGGGGGACCAACATCAGGTAGGATGAGCTGAGCCCCCAGTCTGTGACACCACCTTCGAGCTTCCAGTCTTCCCTGCCCAAACCAGATAGCCTGTGTTTCCAGGTGCATCCTCTCCCATGATCAACTAAGCATGCAACTTGGAGGGGACAGGGCGGGTGATCCTCTGCACGAGACTGGAAGAGAAGGTGGCAGACAGAAAAGCTGGCTGTGCCTCTCAGTATAACTGGCAACCTGTTGTGTGAGCCTGTCTCCATGCAGGCTGTCTGTCCCCAAGAAAGCTACTAAAGTTACTGCCCGGAGCCAGAGCTTTGGGCTGGGCATGGCTCAGTGGTCAAGTGCTCACCAGCCATGCACATGACCCTAGGTTGGATCCCAGAATCACACATGAGGGAGCAACTAACTCACAGGCTGGGAAACCAAATCAGGCTCAGCCTGGTTTCTACTGTGAAGATGCACAAAGGGCCAGCTGCACTGTCAGCATTCAGGGATGCTCACTGTCAACCTGGTCACAGAGGACAAAGTGCAAGGGATCTGCAGTCCTGTGGCCAACTCAACTGACCTTCCCAGGTCACCTGGTTGTCCAGCCAGAAAAACAAAAGCCCAGTGGGAGCAAGCTGGACACTGCTGGCCTGATAGCCCCCAAAAGTGCTCCCAGGGTAAGGACATCCCAGTGCAACTGTTCCTCCTAGTCTCCTACCCTTTCTCCTAGGAGTGATTCAAGTACTCCTAGAGAGCCCCAGGAAAAGCCTTCACACAGTGACTTCCTGCTAGACAGGATGTGTGTGTGTGTGTGTGTGTGTGTGTGTGTGTGTGTGTACTACTGGTGACTGATCCCAGGACTTCACTAAACAATATCTCTAGGCCTTTTTTATTTTGAGATGAGATCTCACTAAATCATTCAGTTGTCCCACCAGGGTTAAAAAGCATGGTTCTCTTGTCTCAGCCTCCTGAGAGCTGGTGTTACCTGTGTGCACCACCACACCCAGTTCCACAGGTCACAGTGGAAGACTGAAATCCAAACTCCTTACCATGCTGCACACTAGAGCCCTGCTGACTACTTGCTTATAACCCTTTGCCTCAGCCTCCCTGGGCCCACTGCTCTTGCTCGCCTCTACCCCCAGGGCTGGCGTGTTGGGATCTCATAGGGTATGCCCGTAAGTCACCCCTAGAACTAGCTGAGCCTGACCCTGGCCTCCCCCAGCCACTCACCATCATTTGCCTTGCTCACCACCCCTGTTCCCTCTTTGTTTCCTATCTCTCCCTACAGGAGATAGACTTCAGGGGTGGGGTATAGCTCAGTGTAAAGGACAGGCTTAGCATGCACAGGTCCTGCGTTCAATCCCTAGTACCACAAATGAAAGGAAAAGCTAGGCACAGAGGCACAACCCTATAATCCCAGAACTCAGGAAGCTGAGGTAGGTGCACTGACATAAATTCAAGGGCAGTCTGGACAACAGAGTGAGACTGTCTCCAAAATGAATGAATGAATATCTGACTAAATCCTAAATCTCAGCTGTCCCCAGCACTTACACCAGTGACTGGTGCATAGGAGGAACTCAATTATCAGTTAAATTAACAAATATTTGCTGAGTGCCTATGAAGTTTAAGCACTAAAGATTAGGCAACAAAAGCTAAAAATCTCCACTCTTAAAGAGTTTAAATGGGGCCGGGGAGATGGCTCAGTGGAATAAGTGCTTCCCTAGCAAGCACAAGGGCCTGAGTTCAATCCCTGGTTCCACCAAAAAAAAAAGTTTAAATTCTAGTGAAGAGTTAAAACATGAAGGAAGCCAGCATATTCCAGAACTGGGGAGGCTGAAGCAAGAAAACCACTGAGTTCAAGGCCAACCTGGGCTACATAGAGGCCTTGTCTCAATAAGTATATAAATAAATAAAGATTAAATATTAGCTAATACTTCAGCTAAGCACACACTCAGTGCTGGTTACTGTGAGGTGCATCTAGCAAGGATTATTTAATCAAATACCCCACACAACTCCATGAGGGAGGGGTATTATTTTACAGATGGGACAACTTGGACATGGCGGGGTTAAATTACTCATGATGACCAGACTGAGATCCACACCCAGAAAGTCTTGGCACAAAGTCCTCACTCTAATTAAGTGCTCTGCTTCCTATTTGCTGAGTGTCGAATAACTAACGACCAGGAGTAAGGACTGGGTCAGCGCCTGCCTGGCAGCTGTTCCGGGGGGCAGGGCTGGGGAGTGCAAGCCCAGCTTCTGGGTTTCCACGGCCTCCCCTAGTGAGCAGAGTGTGCAGGGAGGTGCGTTCTGATGAAAAGACAGGCTCAGGAGTTCTGGGTGCAATTCTGGGTGCTAGGAGACACCTGGACCAGTAGGCCAATGTTCGATGAGTTTATCTGCCCAGGCCCAGATGCACACACTGTGAGGGCCTCAAGAAGTGCTGGGGGTGGGGATCCTGGCCTCAGAGAATTTAAGAGTCCTGTGTATGCATAGGGTGCTGAAACAGGCCAAAACTGACAGACATGAGGAAATATACAAACTTGACACGTGCCAGGGATGGCAGTACCCGCCTGTAATCTCAACACTGGGAAGACTGAGGCAGGAGGATCAACATGAGTTTGAGGCCAGTCTAGACTACATAGTGAGTTCCAGGCTAATTTGAGCTGTAGTGAGACTTTGTCTCAAAAATAACAGCAACATGGCTGGCCAAATAGCTCAGCAGATTAAAGCACCTGCAAGCAGGCACAGGGGCCTGGGGTTCAATCCCCAGGCCTGCCATGCCAGCCTTGGCCCTGGAGTGCCCTGAGGTAGCAATTGAGACTGGGCATAGTGGCAAGCGCCTGTAATTCCAGCACTTGGGAGGCTGTAAACAGGCGGATGTCTGATCTAGTGGCGAGATCCTGAACACCCTGCAGATCCTTCCTTAAAATACAAAAATAAAACAAAATAACAGCAACAAACCAAACTGGATTCTGGTCTCTGAGGCACTCATTCTGACAGCAGGAATTTGGGACCCCACAGAAACTGAGGAGCAAATTTTAGACTAGTTAATAGCTCAAGATCACAGCTACTCAGGTGTTTTGAGAGAATATTCCCAGTTTGTCTTTCTTTCTTTTTCCTGACCATACTGAGTGTGTAACTTGGGGCCTTCCTCAGACCAGGCCACCCGCTCAGCTACTCCAACAGCTCTGCACTGACAGCTCACATGAGGCAAGGCAGTAATGCAACAGTGTGTGGAAAGGAGCTCAGAGTGTTCTCCTGCCTCCACCTCTGGTTTGTAGGTTTAAACCTACAAACTCTCCTCCAGTCCTGCACAGTTGAGCCTCACAACAGATCCTGAAAAAGATTTGTTGAATAAAATCTGAGCACAGTCAATCTGGAAATTCTCCACTAGGGCTGAGCATGATACCTATAATTCCAGGAGGCAGAGGCAGGACTGCAGGTTCAAGGGCAGGCTGCACTCTGCAGAAGCTTGAGGCTAGAGTGGGCTATGTAGTGATATCCCCAAAAAAAGAGAAAAGAAATTCTCTAGCAGACACTGAATTTTCAGCTTTTGTCCCCCAAAGTTCTGCTTTCCAGCTCTCAACCTGTCCCAAGGGGAAAGTCCCCTCCAATTTTACTGCCACCACCAAGGTCCCTTCAGCCTCCATCCTCTCCTACAGGGTGGCTGCAATGGCAGGCAGCCAGTATCCCTCACCTCAATTTGCTCTGAATAATGTTGCCTCTACACCAACATCTTTTCAAACTTCTTCAGATCTTAACACCTCTATGTTTGCAATACTCTGAGGGCTTCCCAACTGTACTTGGGGTAAGACATAAATTCTTATCATACCAATAATTTCTTTTTTCCACCTAGAGATTCCTCATACCCTGGCTCCGACCCTTCTCCAAGCCACTGACCACTCCCAGGATGACTGGATCTGCTTATTTGTTCACACACTGGTCATCTGTCCTTCTCTGTCCTCAGACTGTCACCTCCAGGAGGGCAGAACTGTGTCTGTCTTCCCTGCTCAGGCACCAGCATGGGGCATGGTGCCTGATATACTTGGGGCTTACTGGTGCATGAATGAACCCTGTCCTGTACAAAAACTAAAGGACCACTAACTGCACCAGTAAGACATGACCCACACACAGGCACTAAACACTGGCACCCTGGTTTATGATTTAAAATCCTGTTTTACTCCCCAGGAAGTGCTGGCACCTCTGGATACTTTAATGGCCCAGAGATCAGTTATCACTTAGGGTCCAGAGCCAAGACTGAGAGCCTAGTGCCAAGAGCTGAGAGCCAGAGCACTTATGGACAGAAAGAACCTCAAGACTAACTCTGACATGTCTCCGGCTCCCCTGCCAGCACACACTGTACCTCAATTTACCCAGCAGTTGGCCAGGCACATGCCTTAAGATCTGAGTGACAGGAGACAAAATAACAGCTCTAGCAGAGACAGATCCTCAGACAGGAGGTGGTGCAAGCCACATGTCTGATTCAGAAAACTCTGGATCTGTGGCCAACAGCTCGCCTCCGCTGGCCTTTGTACGAGCTACCTGACACAGGTAGCAAATACCAGAGCAGCTAAGTACCCACGAGAGGGAGGGCCTGAAGAGGTTGGGGATTAATACCCAGGGGGCTTGAGGGAGGGAGGCAGTTGGGGTAAAGCAATGAAAAGGAGGCGACTAGTGTGGTTTTGGGTTCCAAGTGGTTAATTCTGCAGGTTCACGTACACATCCCTCCAGGCAGGTGAGACACGTTGCCTGCAAAATGTGCCTTCTAGGAACGCTGTGCAGGGAACGGCAGAATGACGAGGGCAGCCGGGCGGCCAGACCTTGGCAGAGATGGACACACGGGGAGTAATATGCAGGAAGCGGGGTGCAGGTGAGGGAGTACAGGAGGCATGGAACCCGGGAGGGCAGACAGGGCATGACAACCTCAGGGGTGAGCAACAGGATGGGCGTCGCGCGGACACCTGTGGCGGCGGGGAGGGGCGAGAGAGTGCCCTGGCCGGGAGGCGGAGCCCGGCCCAGAGCCTCGGAACCAGGCTGGGGTCCCCGCGGGGTCGGGGCGCCCTCCGACGCCCCTTCCCAGGAGACAAAGGGCCGCGGCTTCCGACCCCGGCGCAGCGCGGACCCGGCGCTGAGGGCGCGGAGGGCCTCGCGCTTACCTGGGCCGCCCGACCCGGCCGAGCCGGCGGGGGTGAGGGTCCGGGTCGCGGCGCGTGCGGCCTGTTCCGGAGCGCGCTCAGCCCGAGCAGCCGCGGCGGCGGCAGCAGTAGCACAAGCGGGAGCGGCCGCTGCGGCCTCCGCCTCCCGCTCCGTGAGTCACCGCGGCGGGGAGGGAGCGAGGGCGGTGCCAGGCCGCCAGAGGAGGGATCCACGGAGGGGGCGGCATCGGGGTCCGCGCAAGGCTGCGGCGTGGCTACGGCAACGCCCCGAAGGGAGGTGGTGCCTCGAGGACGAGCGCGGGGGTGGGGCCTCTGCCGGGGCAGGGCGGAGGCCGCACATTGGCTCACTCGGCCATGGGGGCCTGTCTGGGCGCTCATTGGGTCTTCAGGATGGGGCGGGACCAGATGTTAGGGCGTGGCCTTGATGTGGGCGGGGCGGGGCCGAGTCCGCGCAGAGGGCGGAGGCAGGAGGGGCGGAGGCAGGAGGGGCGGGGCGAGCAGGGAGTGGGGCGGGGCGCGAGAAGGGGGTGGCTGCAGGGCGGAGCTGGGGAAGCCGCTGTCCCGGACGCTGCCTGCTGCCGGAGCACAGAGATTTTCCCCAATATAATGCCTCTCGCACATATCTGGCTGCGTCCAAAAACCGGAGCGGCTAGACATGCAGATCCTCGGCAAGGCCAGCTCATCCAGAACTCGAAATCTGAAGCGGACGGGGTCGCTGCGTTACCTTGGCGGCAGCAGTTAGGCCGCCTCGTGGAGTTGGGGCCTACGCTGGGTAGTCGGGACGCGGGGCGGTTAACCGGGAGCATGCGGGGCGTGGATGCAGAGGCGTCTTCCGGGCATCATCAGGAAAACGCCCTGCGAAGAGTCAGTTCTGCCTGGAGCACAGGGAGACGCAGGCCGTCTTAGCCAAAATAGGAATTGCTTTCTAACGCGTACTTTGCTTTAGGACGCATATATTTAAATGTGGCCTCATTTTCAACATGTGAACGTAGCCGGTTGTATAATGTTAATCTAAGCCCAGTTCTCAAGCCCTCTAGCCCCACTTCCGCCTAAGTTTGGGGTTTGTCTGTCTCCAGTACTTGGGGATTGGTTTTAGGGCCTTCTCACTGAGCTATGCGTCCATTCCCTTTTTAATTTTGTAAGACAGGGTCCCCCTAAGTCCCTAAGTTGCTCAAACTAGGCTTGAATTTGCAGTCTTCCTGCTAGTCTGTCAAAGTGCAGCGAGTGCCACCAGCCCCCCATAAGCTTTGTTGTCCCATCGTTTCTGTGTACACTCTTCCACTTCCTGTTTCTTTTTTCCTATGTAAGCATAGGTTTTTTTAATGTGTTTATATCCCAAAAATGTTTTATTTTTTAATATTGATTTTATAATTGTGTTTTAGTCACAGTGGAAAAATATTATGGCACCCTTAAAGGTGCTGGGCTCAGTGGTGCACGCCCATAACCGCAGCACTGGAGAGGCTGAGGCAGAAGGGTCACTCCCAAGTTTGAGGCCAGCCAGTGTTGTAACTCAAAAAGGAGACAACGAGGCAAACGTCCAAAAAGAAAGTAGCACTTTATTTTAGCAAGTAGCACTTTATTTTAGCTGGTACCCAGCGGCGGACTCTCTACAAAGTTGCAGAGAGGCGCGCCGCGGCAAGGCAGGTAGGGGTATTTAAGCTCAAAAGCCACAAAGCAGGGTGGGAGTCGGTTACCTACGATAAGGAACTTGGCGGGGTCAGAAGTTTCTGCTTCTAACCATACTTGGTATATAGTAACACGGATATTCATTAAGGGAGGGCGCAGGTGGGGAGCTGGCGCATACAGAACAGGAACAGGGCGCGTGGGAAAGCTAGAGGAGGTCGTAGCTAGGGCAAAGATGGAGTCACTTTGGATAGGTTATAACATTAAACCACAAAGTGAACGGTCAGCCTGGGCATGAGAATCAATCAAGGCAATCCAAAGAACAAAGGGTTACATTTTTGTAACAGGTAGGTACAATCTTAGAACAAGCAATTGCAATTTGTATTAATCACAGATTGGACATATTGTGTGGTTTGGCGATTGAATAATGAATAGTTATCATGGAAACTTACTGAGCTACATAACAACACAGTGCTGACCTTCTGAGTTCTATGACAGCACAATGGTGGCTGGATGCGAAATGGAGCTATATATTTAATGATTAACAGTTGTGGTGGAAACTTATGGAATCGTATGACAACACAGTGGTGTCTGGATACAGAGTTACATAGGTTTTCACAGAAACATACAGAGTTGTATAACAAAATAGCTGTTCTATTTATAACAAAATAGTTACAAAATGGAGATGGTTACACAGGTTATAACACGCCCATAACCGAAGCACTGGAGAGGCTGAGGCAGAAGGATCACTCCAAGTTCAAGGCCAGTCAGGACCACATAGACAGTTGAAGGCCAGCCTGAACTGCAAAGAAAACAAAAAGATGAACCCTTAAAGTTTACCCAGAAAAACCTATGTTCCACTCATGCCTGTTCATCTCTATCTGCTTCCCACAGCCAGGTCATGATCTGTTTTTCCTCTGCCCTGTAACTCAGCCATGCCAGGCTGTGAACAGAAATGTAAGAGAAAATAAACCTTTTATCTTAAAAAAAAAAAAAAGCTTAGAAGTATACCTTATTCATGTCTTTACCTACACTGGTGTCAAGAGCCTACTATGTCCACAGCAAGAGCTGAACAAATATTTGCCAATAAATATTTACCAGCAGTCTTTCATGTTTTCCAGAGGTCCTTCATGTTTTCCTTCATGTATGTATGCTAGTGTAAAAAAACACATGAAAATTCTTTTTACGTAAATACTGATTTAAAGAAATCAATTAAAATTGAACCTATCACTCAGTATTCAAGACAGAGTATAACTTACATTTTAAAATATGTATGCTTAAAAATAAAGGTGGGGCCAGCCAGATAGCTCAGCAGATTAAAGCTCCTGCTTAGGCAGACCTAGGGGTCAGAGGTTCCATCTCCAGCCTGCCATGCCAGGCCTGCCCCCCAGGGAGTGCTGAGACAGTGATTGAAACTGGGCATGGTGGCACACCATGTAATCCCAGTGCTTGGGAAGCTGAAAACGGAAGGATCGCTATGAATCCGATCTGTGTAGTGAGACCTTGTAGACCCTGTACTACATACATAAAATAAAAATTAAAGGTGTAGGAAAAGACATAGAATAAAAATGCACTAATGTGAAATAATTGGTTCATTTCCTTTTTAAAAATGTTTTATCCTTTTCCAATGTGTTGAGACAAAGTCTCATTGTATAATTTAAGCTGGCCTCGAACTTACATCAATCGCTATATATCAGCATGCTCCACCACACCCAGCTACATAGTGTTTTTACAGTTAAAAATCATACTAAGTTCATTACACAGTCAGCAAATCATTTCATCCACTGAGTGTTGGACACTTCTGCATTTCTAGTCCTCAAGATTGACTCAGCCTGCACCCACCTGTACTACTTTAGAATGAGACAAGGGAGGCTTAGGAAGTAGTGAAGCATATCTTGAGAGCACAGTACCCTCTCCCCCTTGGGGAACTGCTGCTCCGGGACACCTGGAGGTGCTTATGAGGCTGCCAATTGGAGTGTTCTCACCCTGCCCCTCCAAAACTTCCTGAATTAGAAATAAAAAGCCAGGTTGGGGAGATGGCTCAGTAGAATAAGTGCTTGCCTGGCAAGCACAAGGGCCTGAGTTTAATCCCCGGTTCTGCCAAAAAAAACCAAACCATATGTGCTGCACGTCGTCGGTAATCACAGCATGTGAAAGGCTGAAGCAGGAGGACCACTGTGAGTTCAAGACTGACCTGAGCTATATAGTTCAAGCCCAGCCTGAACTAATAGCAAGGCCTTATCTCAAAAGAAAGAAAGGAAAGATGAAATTGGTGGTGCATGACTATAATCCCAGCACTCAGGTGACTGAGGCAAGAGGATCACTGTGAGTTTGAAATCAGCCTGTGCTACATAATGAATTTAAGGCCCGCCTGAAACACATAACAAGGCCCTGTTTCAAAGGAACAAATGAAAGAAAGAAAAAGAAAATTTTGTCTTTCCCACTGGAATAATAACTAACAGTGTAACCTCAGGAATGTTAGAATCAGGCTGTGGGGTATAACTCTGTGGCAGACAGCTGGTCTAGCATGTGCAAGGCCCCAGCATGCACAAAGACACACACACACACACACACACACACACCCCATTATCCAACAAAAAGAATCGTGATATATCATGTATAGATACAAATTCCCTGTAATGAATATGGACATTATGTATAGCTAAATTGTAGCCCCCAAAAATCATTCACCTGCCACATGGAAAATCCTGAGGAGGAGACAAGGTTATCAGATACTCATGGTTGGGATCTAAAACATCCCCCTAAAAAGGAAGGCAAGGACAAGGACTAAAAGGAAAAAAATGGAAACAAGGCTTTTGTAAATGAGGGGAAGAAAGGTTGAAAGAAGAGGAAGGGAATAGGAAAAAACAAAGGCAAGTTATACAGGTA
>PVKA01006885.1:31345-44313 GCA_004027165.1 Ctenomys sociabilis
AGGCCAACCTGAACTGCATAGTGAAACCCTGTCTCAAAAAGACAAAAAAAAAAAAAAAAAAAAAAAAAAATGTACCAATAAAAAACAAGACATCCCTCTAAAATCTCGTGTGTGGAAGAGGTTGGATCATAGGGCACTGTGCTGTTCAGTAGATTCATTGATCGATGAATTCAGTAGATGAACAGTGGGGTGAGGAAGTGGGGCCTGGGTGGAGGGGGCCCCCGGGGTGTCAGCAGGAATGTCCAGGAGCTCATACCAGAAACTCAGACCATCCTTGATCTACTCTTTATCTTTATTTCTCCTGTCCATGTTGCTTCTACTCTGAACTGTATTTTATTTATTTTGACACTGGTCCTTTTTAATCTCATTGCCGTTTCTATCTCTATTCCTCTTCCCCAGTTTGTTCGGGTCTACAGGGTCTCACTACACAGATCAGACTCGTAGTGATTCTCCTGTTTTCAGCTTCCCGAGCACTGGGAATACAGGCGCGCGTCACCACGCTGAGTCTCAATCATTGTCTCACGGTGCCCTAGGGGCAGGGCCAGCATGGCACACTGGGGATCGAACTCTGGCCTCTGTGCTCTGCCTATGCAGGCTCTTTAGTCCACAGAGCTATCTGGGCAGCCCTTAGTTTTTTTGTCTTTTTTAAAAATGTTTGAGCCAGCTCAGCATGCTGAGGAGGGTGCTGGTGAGGCATGTGGTATGGAGATTGAACATCGATGCCCTCTGCTGGCCTAAGCTTGCCTAGGCGGGCACTTTACACTGCTGAGCTATCTCACTGACCCTGTTTTTTGTTTTTTTTTTTTTTTTTATCTTTTTGACAGAGGGTCTCCCTGTGCAGTATGTAGCCAGGCTAGTCAGGAACTCAACAATCCTCCTGGGACTGGGGGAGATAGCTCAGTAGAATAAGTGCTTGCCTGGCAAGCGCAAGGGCCTGAGTTCAATCCCCAATTCCACCAATAAATAAACGAACAAACAATCCTTCCATCTCAGCCTCCAGAGTGCTGGTGGGTGTTTTTGTTTTTTGTTGCAGTACCTGGGATTGAACTCAGGACCCTGTACTCGCCATGCAAGTGCTTATTCTGCTGAGCTAATCTCCCAGGGCCCTGATGTCCTGGTGTTTATGTTTGAAAGAGGGTCTTTCTCTATTGCCTAGGCTGTCCTTGAACTCCTGTGGTCATGAAACATTTGCCTCTCAGGAAGAGCTGGGAGTATGGATGTATACTAATAAAGTCAGGGTCTCTCTCTCTTTCTTCCCTTCCCCTTCCTCTTCCCTCCCCTTCCTCCTCCCGTTTCTTCCCTTTCCCTCTTCCTCTCCCCCTCTCCCTCTCCCTCCCCCTTCCCCTCTCCCTCTTCTTCTTCCTCTCCTTGCCCTTGCCTACCTCCTTGTTTTCTTTCTCCAATGGGAGGGATCAACTCCAGGCCTCACATATGCTAGATAGGTGCTCACCACAGAGTTACGTCCCAGTTTAAACCACACCAGTGGATCCCTGGACTACAGCAATCCCAGGCAGCACCTAGAGGGATCTTCTTCAAAGGTACCTGTCTTGCCAGATCTGAACTTGTCAATAACTATTGATTGTCACCATGGAGTTCAGTGTGTCTCTGAGGCCTTGTGCCATGGGCTCCAGCCCCACCCTGAACACATTTGCCAATTGGGCCCCAGCCCCCTAGTCTGGCCCTGGAGGGTCTCAGTGCTGTATGACCTCTGTGTTGAGGTCTGCTGGGCTCAGTCCCTTTCTGTCCTGTGTCACCTGTCTGAGCATTGCCTTTTTGGTCTTCAAGGAAACCTCTCCAGAGCCATGTGGGCCCCGCCTCGGTGCATGGCATGACCAATGCCAGGAGGGCGAGGACTGTCAGGATGGCCCATGTTCTCCCAGCACAGGGCCTGGCTTGACAGCTTTTTTTCCTTTCTTCTTTTGACTTTTTCTTTCTTCTTTCTTTCTTTCTTTTCTGAGACAGGGTCTCCCTATGTAGTTCAGGCTCGCCTTGTGCTCACTTTTGTAGCCCCCAGACCAGTCTCAAACTCCCAGCAATTCTCCTGTCTCAGCCTCCCAAGTGCTGGGGTTACAGGCTTGCACCACCACACCCAGTTTGATGGTTTTCTTCTTGTGATTGACAGAGAGTGGTCCTGGAGATCAAAGGAAATCATAGTCCTCCTTCTGAGCTACATCTCCAGCCCTCTTTTATTTTACTTTTTTGTTTTTTTGAGACAGGGTCTCACTGTGTAGTCCAGGCTGGCCTTAAACTCACTATGTAGCCCAAACTGGCCTGGATCTCTTGGGGATCCTCCTGCCTCAGCTTCCCCAGTGCTGGGATTAAAGGTGCCAACATGCCTGGTTCTCCATCCCTTTTTTTAGTTTGAGACCAGGCCTTACTATATTGCCCTAGCTGGGATCCAATTTATGATTCCTCTGGAGAGCTGGGATTACAAATATTATTGCATGAATAAATTAGAACAGCCCTTCCCTTCCTCTGGCAGCCACTCCTCTGGCTTCCACCTCCTTTCCCCAGCCTGTTCCTCCTCTCTCTCCTTTTCCTGAATTTATGATTCTATGTATATTTTCCCCTCTCAGCTCTGGGGAGAGCCTCCCTGTGGTCCCTGAACATGAGTATCTTTAAATAGTTGCTTTTTGGGGCCAAAAAAAAAAAAATCTGTTTTCTCTCACAAAGGGATGACTACAATAGTCAGGGTTCCAAGCCAAGTTGGAAACAGCTAAGGAGCCAGAGCAGGCCCCAGAGAAGTGTGGTCTTCACACAGCCATGGCAACAGTGGGCCTTGGGCCAACCACAGCTTCCTACTCAGGTGAGCAGCTGTGGAGGGAGGGTGAGAAAGGAGGAGCCTTTGAGTAAGGTGGGATTATTTTTCTTCTTTGCGAGGGATTTGCTCAGGATTGAACCCCAGGCCTATTCACTGAGCCATATCTGTAACCCCTTTTTTCTTTTGAGACAGGATTTCGCTAAATTGCCCAGGCTGGGCTTGAATTTACATTCCTCCTGCCTCAGCCTCCCAGAGTGCTGGAATTATAAGTGTACTGGGATTATAGTTATGCACCACCATGTCTGGCTCCTAGATTTTTCTCTTCGTCCTCCTCTTCTTCCCCCTCCTCCTCCTCTCCTCCTCCTTCCCCTCCTCCTCCTTCTCCTCTTCTTCTTGCTCTTCTCCTCTTTTTGGTAAATAAAGAAGCTATCATGGTCCATGCTTGTAATCCTAGATACTGTGGAGATTGAGGCAAGAGGATCACAAATTCTAGTGCTGTCAGTGCAATTTAGTGAGACTCTGTCTCAAAAAGCACAAAAGGGCTAGGGATGTAGCTCTGTGGTAGAGTGCTGCTGGATTCAAGCCCCTTGTACCATAATAAATACATACATACTACCTAAAAGATTAAATATAAACAGTTTTCAGGAATGCAAAGAGTGAAAGCCCCCGCCTATAGTTTGGTCTCTGTGTTTATGCCCAGTTAGGTCCAGCACAGCCGGCCTGCAATAAAGGAACAGGCAGCAATAAAGGCCAAGCAAGTCAGGAGTCAGGCATGATGGCGCAGGCCTGTAATCCCAGCACTCCGGAGGCTGAGGCAGGAAGATGGTTGAGTTCTCTCTCTCTCTTTCTCCCCTTCCCCTTTCTCCTCCCCTTTCCTCCCTCTCCCTCCCCCACCCCCTCTCCTCCCTCCCTTTCCATCTCCCTCTCCCTCTCCCTCTCAGTTAGAGACCAGCCTGAGCTATAAAGTGAGCTTAAAGCCAGCCTGAACTGCATAGTGAGACCCTGTCTCAAAAAGACAAAAATACATAAATAAATAAATAAATAAATAAATAAATAAATAAGCAAGCAGGCACAGCAGGCTGAGGTCACGCGCCACCCTCCCACGCTGGCCTCTGCAGAGGCTCATCATCTAATTGGACTTTGGAGATAATAAGGAATTATTAAACGCGGTGATGAAAGCGTTCTGTTGCCCAGTGAATGCAAGCGTGCTTCATGAGGCGCGGGGTGTGTGCAGCTGGGCGCACCTGGCTGTCTGCCAGGCTGCCCGCAGCGTGCGGGTGCCAGAGGCACCTGATGGTTGATGGTGCCCCTATCACAGCCCCTGCTGTGTGTGCGGGAGTGGCAGAGAGAAATCAGGATTGCTGTCTGCCGGGGAGTAACTCACAGACCGCGCCACAGCAGCCTGCGTGTGTGCAGCCTCATGACAGATTACCAGGAAAGACAGAGCAAGAGGTCTGTTTTATTGCATTCTGTTTTGTTTTTAGAGACAGGTCTCGCTATGTAGCCCAGGCTGGCCTAAAACTTGCAGCAATCCCCGGCCTCAGCCTCCTGACACCTGGGATCATAGGTGTACACTACTATGCCTGGTGAGACCTCAGTTTTAATCCAAATACTCAATGTATTAGCCTTTAAACAAGCATAGCCATCTAATTACCACCTTTCCTGCTGGTTATTGTGCTAGTGAAAACCAAAAAAATTTTTAAAGTCATGGCAGCACTTGGGAGGCTAAGACAGGAAGAAAACTGTGAATTCAAGGCCGACCTGGACTACACAGCAAGATTTTTCTCAACAACAACAAAAATAACCATCTAAAAAGAAAATTTCAAAGAAAGAAAGAAAGTTTTCTTAAAAGCAGTTTACCAAAGACTAATTGCTAGTGCATGAAGGTGAAGCCAGACAGACCATTCCTGGCCCACAGGGCCTTCTCGTCACTCAAGGAGGTGCCGACAGCAGACAGTGCACAGCAGTCTGTCCTTGGCAGCAAGCCCAGAGTCACTGCTACTAACTACTGTGTCTGCAGCTGGAACATCCCCTCCAGCTGTTAGACAGCAGCTGTGTCCACACCTCCTTGGGGCCACAAACCTCCTGCTTCCCGTGCCTAAGCCTTCCTGAGAGCTGTGATTGTAAGACACATCTTGCAAGCAGTCCCGGAGGCTGCTGAATGAAAATACAAGTGGTTTTGTGTGTCTAGTCCCCACCTCCCTCTTCATTAGGCTCCTGCCCGGAAGTGACCTCCCCGCAGCTGTGCTTGTCCCCGGCTGGGAAAGCTGAGGGGCTCCTTTTTATAGTTGACAAACATGAAGGGCTGAGGGTGGCAGGCTGCGCCCTGATACCTGTTAATGAAGAGCCTCACAGGAAAGTGAATGCAGTGGGGACAGCACGGTGCAGATGTCCTGGGACCTGAGGCTGTTTGCACCTCTCCCTGAGCTACGGAAAAGATTGCAGTGCTCATTAATTATTGAAGCAACAAGCTGAGAGCCAGCACTGTGCTCTATGATGCTCTATTGAAATCATTTTAATTAGCACAAACTATGGCACCAAGGGAAATAGACTCTTCCTATCAAAACTGAAAAATTCTTGTAACACTTAATTTTTCTTCCCTTTAAACACACATACACACACACACACACACACACACACACACATGGGGGCCAGAGAGACAGCTCAGTAGAATAAGCGCTTGCCTGGCAAGTGCAAAGGCCTGAGTTCAATCCCTGGTTGCATGAAAATAAATAAATAAATACATACATACATAAATAAATAAATTAATAAATTAATTAATTAATTAAATAACACACATGTGGGGCATGAGGGCACAAGCTTGTAATCTTCAGCACAAGGGAGGCTGAGGCAGGAGGACCATTGTGATTTCAGCCCAGCCTGGACTACATAGTGAGTTCGAGGCCAACCTGAACTACACAAAGACCATGTCTCAAAAAATAATACAGACAGGCCGGCAAGATAGCTCAGCAGACGAAAGCGCCTGCTTAGTCAAGTTTAGGCAAGCTCAGGGACCTCAGTTCAATCCCTGGCACTACATGCCACACCAGCCCCACCCCCAGAGTAGGCTGAGCTAGCCAGAGTCTGGGTGTAGTGGTGTATACCTGTAATCCCAGGGCTGGGGAGGCTGAGAGCAGGATTACAACAAGTCCAAGCTGTGTATTGAGACCCTGCAACAACTAAAATACATGAAACCCCCCACCCCCCTCAGGTTTTATATATATATATATATATATATATATATATATATATATATATATATACACACACTGCTGATAAAATGGATTTTTTCCCTCCAGTACTAGAGACTGAACCTAGGAAGTGCTGAGTTACAGCCTCAGCCCTTTTTTTAAATGTTGGGCGAAGTTTCACTGAGTTGCCCAAGGTTATTTCAAACTTCAATCCTCTAGCCTCAGCCTCCTAAAATCTGACAAATATTTATCAGAGTGCCTGGCATCCTATTTTTTGTTTTGTTTTGTTTTTGGCAGAACTGGGGTTTGAACTCAGGCCCTTGTGCTTGCCAGGCAAGCACTTATTCTACTGAGCTATCTCTCTGGCCCTTTTTTTGTTTTTTGAAACAGGGTCTGAATAGCTAGTTTGTACTGGCCTCAAACTCTTGGTAATCTTCCTGCCTCAGCCTCCTGAGTGCTGGCATTACAGGTGCGTACCACAATGCCCTGCTTGACTTTGCTCATTATTACCATAACAAACCCGACCCTTCTGACAAAATCTGTCTTCTTTCTACAGGCGTCTTTTCCTGACCTTGCTCCAGTATTCACAGCCTTATATGAAATTATTTATTTATTTATTTTAATGTATTTGGTACAGGGTCTCACTACACAGTTTAGACTCATAGAGATCCTCCTGTTTTCAGACTCCCCATCTGATTTTTTTTTTTTTTTTTTTTTTTTTTTTTTTTTTTTTTTTTTTTTTTTTTTTTTTTTTTTTTTTTTTTTTTTTTTTTTTTTTGTCTTTTTGAGACAGGGTCTCACTATGCAGTTCAGGCTGGCCTTAAGCTCACTTTGTAGCTCAGGCTGGTCTTGAACTCACAACAATCCTCCTGCCTCAGCCTCCTGAGTGCCGGGATTACAGGCATGTGCCACCACGCCCGGCTCCCCATCTGATTATAGGCATTCATCACCACACCCCATCTCTGCACATGGGGTTGGGGGTGGGGTTACAGGGCAGCCAGAATCAATGCAGCAAGGGTGCCAGGGATCAAACTCAGGTCCCTGCACTTGCCTAAGCAGGCACTTAGCCAGCCTTATACAAAATTTACACAAGATCTATCACTTGTATAACAGACAGAGACAGACTTTCTTTGGCGATTGCTCTTTGTTGTGGTTGCTGTTCGGCCGCCACGAATTGCTGCTCTCTGCCCTGTGCCCCTCTGCCTTGGAGCCAGCTGAATGTCGCCTGAAACCTCCAGTGACTGTGAGCTAAATAAACCTTTCCTTCCTTCATTTTGGGTGTTGGGTATTTGTCCCAGCAACGAGAGAAGAGTAACTAAGACAGAATTTGGTACCGCAGGAGTGAGGTCATTGCTATGGCTAAACCTGACCATGTGGATTACAAGTTTTTGGCACTGGCTTATGGGAAGAGATAGGAAAGATTCAGAGATGTCATCTAGAAGAGAAGCACTGGAGCATCTTTGGCTGTTCTGTTTGGGAGATTCTGGTTAGAGCTCAGAAGACCAGAAGGCTGATGGAAGGCCAGCCTAGAAAGACCAGGCTGGGGAGGTTTCTGCTGGGAAGAAGGACCACACTAGATGTCGGACTCCAGATGATTTGTGCTATGGTTTGGCCAAAAAACTATCTGAATTTTGTTCACATCCAGAGACTTTGCCTGAGACTGAGTTTAAGCATGGCGGATTGATTAATACTTCAAAAGATACTTCAAAGCAGCCAAATACTAGGGCTGTCGTATGGCTGCTATTGGGGGCTTTTGGTCAGATTTATGTTGAAAATGAAGAACAAGGAGCCCAGCAGGATGGTTCAAAATATTGTTTGACCAGAAAGGAAGCTCCAAGAAAGCTGTGGACTGCAAAGATGGAGCTGAGAGGATCTCCATTATGGAGAAGGAACCTGAGAATGGAAAGGATGGCCTGAGGGTGTCACAGGAGGAGGCAGGTCTCCACCTTTTGCAGCTCAGAACTGCAAAGGTCAGGGACTTTGCCTTTAGGGGAAAGCTGCAGAACCCCATGTTCCAGAATGGTGGCAGGGGCCACACCATGTTCCAGAATGGCGTCAGCATGGAGAATTTGTTCCTGGGAATCAGAGGCAGAGTGCTCAGCCACCCAGGCACTCAACCCCTACAGCCAAGAGAAAGGAAAACCTGCCTACTGCTCCAGCTGGCAGCAGACCTCAGCATTATCCACGTGGTAATGGCTCAGGCGCATGCAGAATGCAGGAGCTCTGAGGTTAAGAAGGCTTCCATCTCGATTTTAGAAGGCCTAGGAGGCCAGGCAGCGTGCCCCTGAGAGGGCAGTATGCAACGCTGTGAGAGAAGCCTATTCAGTGGAAACCCCAGAAGTGTGGAAAAGCCAGGAACGTGGATCATCTAAGGGAAGCTGCAAGGAGGGAGCAAAGCAGACCTGAGAAAGAAGCCATGGGAGTTACCACCAAGAGTGCCATAGCGGTGGCACCATGTAGGGCCTCTAGAGCTTACAACTCAGTGCAGACTGCTTCGGATGTTCCAGTTGGAACTATGGGATTTAATGTTTCCCCTGCTAGATTTTGGACTTGTGTTGGTCCCAGTGTTTTGTATTTCCCTGTTATTTGCAACTTTTGGGTTGGTAATGTTTATCTCATGCCTTTGAATGTTGGATGTGTTAAACTTTTCTTTTGTACAGGAGCTCACAGCTAAGAGTTTGCCTTAGACCTTGGAGGAGACTTGGGACTTGACTTTTCAGCCATGCTGAAACTGTTGGGACTTCGGCAACTCTTAGAGATGGACTAGGGGCTGGGGAGATGGCTTAGTGGAATAAGTGCTTCCCTGACAAGAGCAAGGGCCTGAGTTCAATCCCTGGTTCCATTAAAAAAAAAAAAAAAAAAAAAAAAAAAAAAAAGAGTTAGAGATGGACTAAAATGTCTTTTGCACAAAAGGATGTGAATGAAACTTTGGGCATCCAGGGGTGGAATGTTATGATTTGTGTTTAGTTGTTCCCCAAAAGCCTCATGTAGTCATGGGGTGGGGACTTCTAGAGTTTGTGATTAACTCATGATCCATTGGGATTATGTGTGATCCAAGGCTGGGATTATGGGTTTTAGTACTGCTGGGATTGTGGGGGTGAGTACTTCCTCCAGCCTGGGGCAGAGAGCCTGCATGTAATATAACTGACAGAGAGACAGACTTTCTCTAGCTATTGCTCTTTGTTGTTGCTGTGCGGATGCTATGAACTGCTGCTCTCTGCTATGTGCCCCTCTGCTTTGGAGCCTGCTGAATATGGACTGAAAACTGTGCACTTAAAATAACCTTTCCTTCCTTCATTTTGGGTGTTGGGTATTTGTCCCAGCAATGAGAGAGGAGTAACTGAGACAGCTTGCTTTCAATACCCCCCACTTTTTTTTTTTTTTTAATCACAAATATTCCCTGAAGCTTTTTCCTTTTCTGATGGTGGTGGGAATTGAACCAAAAGAGTCCTAAGCTACATCCTCAGCCCTTTTTTTATTTTTGAAATAGACTCTTTACAAATTTCCTAGGCTGGCCTTGAACTTGGGATCCTCCTGCCTCAGCCTCTCCAGTCACTGGGATTACAGGTGTACATGTGCACACACTCAGCTATCCTGACCTGAGTGCACAATAGCCAGGTTCTAGCCCACTGAGTGTTTCCTGGGTGTGTGACACTGTGCTAGGCAGGGACATGACAGCAGTCAGGCGCATGTTGACCCTGTCCTCCTCATCTTTGTAGCGAGCATAGCAAAAACTGGTGAGCTATACAGCCAGGGACTCTGAAACTGCAGGTAAGCGCTCAGAGTTGAGAGCAGGGACTAGGAGGCCCTGTACTGGGAATCTCACCTTGCTTCAGAGTCAGGGAGAGCAACATTCACGCTTATACCATGAGACGTCAGGTCAGCCAAGCAAGGAGGGGGCAAAGGCCAAGCACGGTGGCCCTGGGAATGTGCTGAGATCACAGGACTGAGGCAGCAGAAAGCTGGGGACCACGGTGTGGCCCTGGAGGAACAGCCCCCAAGGAGAGAAGGCTGGCCAAAGGGCCAAGGCCTAAACCCCACTGATTTTTTTCTTTTCTTTTGAGACAAGGTCTCAACATGTAGCCTCAGCTGTCCTCAAACTCAGGATCTTCTTGCCTCAGCTTTCCAAGTACTGAGCTTACAGGCCTGTGCTTCCTCACCCAGCTTCCTGTGGGACATTACAGGCAATGGGACAGTACAGGTCATGCGGCACTTTGGTCTTTACCCCATAAGCACAGGAACTATTACTGTGACACCGTCAGATATATGTACATATGTAGGTAGGTAGGTAGTTATGTATGTATGCGGTTCTGGGGATTGAACCCAACACTATTGTACTGAGCTACCTCCCCAGAAATTCTGTTTTGAGACAGAGTCTCACTATATTGCTAAACTGCCCAGGCTGAGCTTGAACCTATGACCTTCCTCAGCCTCCAAAAGTGCTGGAATCATAGGTGTGCCACCATGCCCCACTCAGATTTGTATTTAAATGGACCACTGTGAGGGCAGGGCTAGCCGAGGGATGCTGTGTGTATTTAGCATGCGTAAGGCTCTGGGCTTAAGCACTGGGACCACAAAAAAAGGGGAAAAAACAAAAATCCCATAGCTGTAGCACATGAAGTGGATTGTGGGGAACAAGAGCAGTGGATCAAGCAGCTACTGCCATGACAACGCTGTGACAAACCAGTCCCTTGAGGAACTCAGTCCCTTGAGGCTCAGAGGCAGTGGCTTTTGTACCAGGGCTGAGGAACACATGGCTGGAGGCCATCGTGGCCGCAGGTCAGCACCAAGCCATTTCTGTGTCCCTTGGCTTCTTGGGCTGGAGGTGGTCAGGGCTGTCCCTCCCATGATGGAGACAGAAAAATGAGAGTCCCAAGCACAACTGCGGAAGTCCAGCAGATCCAGCAGGAGCCCTACCACCCACTGTCCTCTAGCCAGGCCCAGGGCTATGCCGCAGGAAGTACATGCCAGCTGGGTGAAGGGAAGTTGGAAGAAAGGTCTCTGAGTGACCCTACTGCCCAGCAGCACAGCTGTGCTCAGGGCATTTTCCATCATGATGAGAAATGGTCGTGGTAGAGCCTGTAATTCCAGCTACTTGGGAAGCTGAGGTGGGAGTACTGCAAGTTTAGGCTAGCCTCAGAAATATAGTAAGACCCTGTGTTGAAATAAAACAACAGCTGAGACATGGCTCAGCGCTAGAGTACCTGCCTAGCGCGTGTGAGGCCCTGGTTCTACCCCCGGTTGGGAGCAGGGGAGTTTTCAGAAGTATTGTTCCCTTCTTGTTCTTCTCCACAGGCCTGAGTTTCCTTCTGTCATGGCTAGATCTGCCTTGCCCAAGAGGAATGCTTACTCTTCTGTCAAGACCACTGAAGGTTCTGGACAGAGGACAGCAAGGTGTGCTGGGGGCTCAACTGGCAATGGATAGGGCCAGCGCGGTACAAAGGAGGGCAGTTTGTTCTGGGATGATTATTCTAAGAAGGAAATCTAGCATTCGAAAGGTAGAGGCAGGAGGATCACCATGAGTTTGACGCCAGCCCAGGCTACATAGAGAGATCCTGTCTCAAAGAAAACACACACACACACACACACACACACACACACACACCCATGAAAACCTTTACTTTTTTTGGAGATGGTATCACTATAGTTCAGGCTGCCCTTAAACTCACAGTGATTTTTATGCCTCAGCCTCTAGACCTGGCTTTTTCTTTTTCTTTTTTGTGGAACCAGGGATTGAACTCAGTCCCTTGTGCTTGCCAGGGAAGCACTTATTTTACTGAGCCATCTCCCCGGCCCCTAGATCTGGCTTTTTCAAAAGTCCTGGTTGCTTATCTCTGATACAAGGCCTTGCCTTGTACCCTGGCAATTAGGCCAGACCTACTGGGCCAAGGAGTATTCTTGGCAGGAGTGTTGGGCCGGGGAATTCCCATAACTTAGGGCATCCTGGGGAGTGAGAGGGAGCTATTGTCAGCCAATGGCATGGAGGCAATTCACCTAGAGAGCCCAAGGACTTGGCAGTACCTGACGGGCCTTAATGAGAAGTGGACTGAAGCAGTGCCAGGCTGCAGGTTGCGGATCTGGCTGCACTCTCCTGGGACATAAAGGGCTGTGTGTGGAAGGCGGTCTGGCCTGCAGGCAGCGCTGAGCGCAGTGGGGAGGTAGCGCGTCCACTCATTGGACTAATTGGCGGGTAAGTGCAGATGGAATAGAAAGGGACACTTATTTCACTAATAAACTGAAAATCTTTCTTAGGGAAGAGAAGCTGGCTCCCAGAGAGAAGGTATTGGAGTGCTCCAGCCAGCACACAGGTGACAGGACTTTTCAAAACATGGAGCAGGCTGCAGGGTCTGGAGCCAGGAATGGTTTTCATCTTCTTGCCTTTGGCTGGGGTCACTGCTGAGAGGAGACACATTTTTTGGGATTTTTTTTGTCTTTTTGAGACAGTCTCTCTATGCAGCTGAGGTGGGCCTTGAGCTCACTTTGTAGCCCATGTTGGTCTCAAACTCACAATGATCCCCCTGCCTTAGCCTCCCCCAGTGCTGGGATTACAGGCATGTGCCACCATGCCCAGCTCCACATGCAGTATTAACATACCAGTTCCTGCCCAGCTGGAAGGGTGCTCCAGCAGGGGTCTGGCCATTAGAGGACCTCCTTAGCCCAACTCACAGCATTCAAAGAAAACAAAACAGAAAAAGGAATTTATCTCACCTCCAGGAAGGAAAAGGCAGGAGGAACAGTACTACAGGATTTCCCACATTAGGTCCTTCCAGCTACTTTTATGATCTTCCCTTCCTTCAAAGATTGTGGGGCTGGGAAGATGGCTCAGTAGAATAAGTGCCTGCCTGGAAGCACAAGGGCCTGAGTTCAATCCCGGTTCCGTCAAAAAAAAAAAAAAAAAAGATTGTGACTATGAACACACCAACTTGCATTGATCAAGTCAAACAGAACATCTCCACTTAACTGAGGTCTTTTTTTCTTTTTTAATTTTAGTACTGAATCCAAAATTTTGCATTGAG
>PVKA01006885.1:44413-71805 GCA_004027165.1 Ctenomys sociabilis
TTTTTTTTTTTTTTTTTTTTTTTTTTTTTTTTTGTCTTTTTTTTGAGACAGGGTCTCACTATGTAGTTCAGGCTGGCCTCGAGCTCACTTTGTAGCTCAGGCTGGTCTCGAACTCACAACAATCCTCCTGCCTCAGCCTCCCGAGTGCTGGGATTACAGGCATGCGCCACCACGCCCGGCCGTTGCTGTTTTTTGAGACATGGTTTCACTATGCAGTTCATGCTGGTCCTGGACTCACTATGTAGCCCAGGCCAGCCTTGAACTCATAGCAACCCTCTTGTCTCAGCCTACGAAGTGCTGGGATGACAGGTATGCACCACTGTGCCCTGCTGCCCACTTACAGAAAATGATGAGATTGCTATACTGGGGATGGAACCCAGAGCCTTGTGCACGTGAGGCAAGCGCTCTAGCATTGAGCTACAGCATAGCCTTCAGCATTTTCAGCTGTAGTAAATGACTGTAGCAGTAGGTAAGGACCTTCTAAGCAAACAATGCAGCCTTAGGACACACGCCAGCAGCGTCTACTTGCTGCACCGCAGGTCTGAAAGGCAGTGCAGATGTTGAGATCAGTGCTGCCCCCTGGAGTTGAAGGCCCTGTCAGCAACAGTCTTAGCTTTGTTAAAGGAGCTGAGAGGCAGGAAGGGGATTTTGGACAAGAGGTCAGGATCTGGAACTCTGCTGTTTTTAATGTGTGCTGTACTTTGATGAGCTCTTAAATATTAGTTTTTGCAATTTCTGAGATCTTTTCACTTCTAAGGCCAGACAAGATGGCAGCAGTTACGTCTTGCAGTTTGCTCATGGGGGTCTGTGGGAATGTGGACAGTTTTATTTGTGCTAGGAACCAAACCAGGACCTTGCACTTGTCAGGCAGGTGCTGTGCCACTGAGCTACATGCCTGGCTCTAATGTTGGAGATGATGCTACAAGGCAGAGAAAGAGACAGGTGTGGTGGCACACACCTATAATCCCAGCACTCAGGAGGCTGAGGCAGGAGGATTGCTGCAGGTTCAAGATGAGCCTGGGCTACAAAGTGAGCTCAAGGCCAGCCTGAGCTGCATAGTGAGACCCTGTCACAAAAAGAGGCAGAAGAAACATTCCTGGTCTTAGCAGTGAACAGAACAGGGTGGGGACAGGAGGATTGTGGGCAGGTGGTTGAAAGACTCTAGGCAAAATGACCTGGGTTGATCTGTTCTGTAATAATTTGAAATTATCCATCATTCACAATCAGATACCATTTCAGCCATAGAACTTCACAGTCTTCATTTGCAAAAGACGACCTTTCCTTAGCTGAATGTCTTCCACAGCAGGTCCAGGCAAGTCAGTGACCCACTTGTCCCAACTCCAGCTCTTCCCTGGGTGTAACCCCTCTTCCCGAAGCATCCCCCTCAGAACCTGCCCACCTAGATGAGCTGTTTTACAGCCACAAGATAAAGGCTGAATGCTGCGGCCCAGGAAGTGCTGGGGTTAATTAGGGTTCACTTAACAGCACTCTTGGATGTTCCCTCCCTTGGAACTTACTTTGCTTCAGCCCAGGTTCTTGGAGAAATACAGGGAGTTTACCAACATATTAGCCTGACAGAAGAACATGGAGAAGTGAGCTGCCTTAGTGATACTGAGACCGCCAACTTCCAGAGACTTAGATGCTGGCAAAATATGAAATGTGAATAGGAAGCAGTTTACAAGCCAGTCAGTAACTGTAAGTGCACATAATTCGCTTTCCAACTCATTTTTCTGAGTGCTTGGCAGTGCTCTGGCGTGGCAGGCTGGCACCAAAGCAGCCCTTGTTCACTACGATGGAGGAGAGGAATACACGTAACTTGTGAGGCTGTTCTTACCCCAGTGCCAGCTGCAAAGGCCACACACCCATGGCTGTCAGGGTCTTGCTGGGCTATACATCTACCTTCTAAAGGTAGATTATTTTATACTGAACACATGACTGTTATTAAGGACAAAATGTTTTGTCCATGGTGGTCTTAAAGTTTATTTTTATTTTTTGTCTTTTTGAGAAAGGGTCTCACTATGCAGTTCAGGCTGGTCTGGAACTCACAACAATCTTCCTGCCTCAGCCTCCCAAGTGCTGGGATTACAGGCATGTGCCACCATGCCCAGCTTGGTCTTTTTTCTTTTTTTTTTTTTTTTTTGTCCACAGGGTCTCACTATGCAGCCCACATTCATAGTGATCCTCCTGCTTTCTGCCTCCCTAGTGCTGGGATTACAGGTGCGCACCACCACGCCCGGACTCCAATCGCCAGCTCAGCGCACCCGAAGGCGGGGCCGGCGCGGCAAGCGGAAGCAGGGATCGAACCCTGGTCCCTACGCTTACCTAAGCAAGCGCTTAGTCCGCTGAGCTATACCGCCGGCCCTCCAGCTTGGTCTTACAGTTTAAGAAAGGTCAGACATGGCAGTGCAGGACTGTCATCCCAGTATTTGGGAAGCTAAGGCTGGAGGATTGAAAGTTCAAGTCTAGCCAGGGCAGCTTTGTGACTTAGTGAGGCCCTGTCTCAGGGGAAAAAAAGGGGGGGAGGGTTGGGGATGCAGCTCAGTGCAAAGCCCAGGTTTTCATCAATCACCAGTAGTGAAAAAGAAAGGGTTAATGGGAACCGAGATTAAGGACTTCAGGTTCATAGAAATCTTTTTCAAGTACAAAGTTCTACTAATTTTCCTGGTGTGCTTGGGAGGAAAGTAAAGAAAAATCCTTTTTTGCAGAACCAGGGATTGAACTCAGGCCCTTGCATTTGCCAGGCAAGTGCTTATTCTACTGAACTATCTCCCCAGCCCCCAGTATGTTTGTTTCTTAACCATATCAGGATTCTGGGGGCCAGGGAAATGGCTCAGTAAAATAAGTACTTGCCTGACAAGTGCAAGGGCCTGAGTTCAATACCCGGTTCTGCCAAACAAACAAACATGCCAAACGCAACTGTCAGAATATAACTCAAAGAAAATGAAAAGATATTCAAAGAAAAATGTGTACATAAATGTTCCTAAAAGCATAATTCACAACAGCCAAAAGGTAAAAACTATAATCCCACTGCTAGGGAGGCTGAAAAACAGGAGAATCACTACAAGTCTGATCTGTGTAGTGAGACCCTGTAGACCCTATACTAAATGCATTAAAAACAGAAAAATGTTCAAAATTCCCATTAAGGCATTAATGTAGCTGAGGTCCTCTAATCTATCTAGTTGGCAAAGCATCTAATAGAATTTACAGTACACAGGAAGCATTAAAAGTACTTGAACTCAAGCCGGGAGTGGTGGCACAGGCCTGTAATCCCAGCACTAGGGAGGCTGAGGCAGGAGGATTGTTGTGAGTTCGAGACCAGCCTGAGCTACAAAGTGAGCTTAAGGCCGGCCTGAACTGCATAGTGAGACCATCTCAAAAAGACAAAAAAAAAAAGTTGAGGAAATAAGCTAATGCACACGCGCAGGATGTGCCTGCATTAATCATACAGGGAGACGTGGACACCCTACGAGAAACCTGCTTCTCCTCACAACTCATTTTGTGTTCCCTTGAAATGGCAGAGTAAATAGCAGCCTACTGTTCCTTCTCAGCCTGGCAGATCAGCCTAGGAGGCCTCCAGAAACCACACAGGAGCAGGAGTTATTGGGGTACTCAACAGGGCGCCACTGCTCCCAAGCAGAAACCTCAGGACACAAAGGCTCCGTTCATGCTGGGTGCCTGGGCAGGGGCTGTCCCTTGCTGCCCAGTCAGCTTTGGGTTGGGCATTCTCAGAGATGCTGACTTGCTCTAGTGTAAGTTCATATATATATATGGGATCAAACTCAGGCGCTTACACTTGCCAGGGAAGCGCTTATTCCACTGAGCCATTTCCCTTGTCCTAAGTTCATATTTTTTTAAAGAGTTACAAAATAATAAAATTAAATTAAACTGGCAATAAGGTGAGAGCCAGAACACCCAAACTTTATCCCGGTTCCTTCTCCAATGCACTTTTTCTGGAGCCAGCTCAGCCCACCCTAAGGGTGGGGCTGGGGCACCATGTGCTGCCCGGCATCAAACTGTGGCCCCTGCACGGCTGCCTAAGCAGGCACTTTAGACCACCGAGCCAGCTCACCAGCCCTCTAATATACTTTTAAACAAAGCGCTGTTTGCTTCCTTCTTCTTAATGTCTTGTGCTGTGCTGGGAAGCGTGACCAGGGCCTGGGCTTGCTAGACCAGCGCAGCATTCCTGCCCTCACTTGCTCTCAGTGTTAATTTCTCAAGGTCGCCCAGTCCTTGGTCTACGAGGCTGTGGCACTGTTCACACAAAGGAGGGAGGGAGAGACAGGAGGAATCCTGGCTTTCCCCTTTCTCTTCAGTACTGGCACTGAGAAGCAAGGAGCCTTCGCAAAAACAGAGGTCATTTTATGTTATCTCTTGCGAACAGACAGATCGGGACGAGTGGGTCCAGCGAGTCCCGCCATCCCACCACGGCCAGGTGCTCAGCACGGAGCCCAGACAGGCTGAGCAGCGGGATGGAGCCACTGTGCTTTCCTGTCACCCATTCTTAGGGTGAAAATCCATGTTAGGAATCTCTACTTCATTGCAGCGATTCAGAATCCTCAGAAGAAACCCACCATCTGCAGTAAGAGTGTAATCGACGTCACAGGCTGCCAAACCATGTCACTTTTTTGCTTTTCCAACCTCACAACTTGCCAGAGCAAGGACTTTGTCTCCGGAGCCTGAGAGAGACACATAGTAACAAGGTTATTTCCAACACCTGCCCAACCCCACTCCACACACAGGGTCATAGAATTAACCAGCACTGTCAACACAGTGACCTCTGTTCTTCCCACAGCCACCCCTACTCCCCTCAATACAAACAAGCCAGCCACAGGAGAGGCTGCTTGGCTGAAAATCCTAACTGCAGCTGTAGCTATGAAACAGAAAGAATTTCAAGTTTACTTCCACAGTTATGTCTGACACCTGGTAAACAAGGATTTGAAAATGCAAGGTGGCAGAGCCAGGGAGAAGGCTCAGTGGAATAAGTGCTTCCCTGGCAAGCACAAGGGCCTTAGTTCAATCCTTGGTTCTGCGAAAAAAAAAAAAAAAAGTCTGAGGCTAGACTGTACTACAAAGCAAGGCTATGTCTAAAAAAAAAAAAAAAAAACCAGAAAATGCAAGGTGGCAAAGCCGTGTGTGCCCAGCATCCTGAGCACCCAGAAAGGAAGGCGTGGGGCTCCTGGGCCCAGGAGTTGAAGGCTGGCCTGAGAAACACAGTGATACTTCATGTCAAAACACAGACAAATATTATTAAAAATAAAAATTAGGCTGCATAATTTAATTCTGCAAAATTCAATTATTTATTTATTTATTTTTGTGGAACCGGGGATTAAACTCAGGCCCTTATGCTTGCCTGGGAAGCACTTATTCCACTGAACCATCTCCCCGGCCCCAAAATTTAGTTATTTAAATTAATTAATTTAAAAAGTATTGGGAAATAAAACCAACAGAAAGGGATTTATAAAGAAAATAATAAAATCTGGTGCCACTGTAAATCACAAAAGGTCACCATGTGACTCAAACTCACTCTTGGTCAATGTGAGGCAGCAACTCCCAACCCGTCCAGCCACAGGGGGGGCTGCTTGGCTGCAAATTCGGCCAAAAGGAGCGGCCAGAGAGGGGCACTGGGAACGCAGTGTGGAGCTCTGTCAGCAGCAGGAAGCCCTCAGTTCCAACTACCAGTCACACCAAAAGCAAACAAACATACTTTAAAAACCACTGTTCCTTCATCCACACATCTGCTGATGGACATGAACATGGCTTCCAAGACTTAGGTGTCGAGGGTCAGTGAGACAGCTCAGTGGAGTAAGTGCCTGCTTTGGCAAGTGCAGGGACTAGGGCTTGATCCCTGGTCTCCCATACCACTGGTCCCACTCCAGGGGCACACTGGGTGGGCGACTAAGTCTGGGTGTGGTGGTACACGCCTATAATCCCAGTGCTGGGGGTATACACCTATAATCCCAGTGCTGGGGAGGCTGAAAACAGGAGGATCACTATGAGTAAGCTGCATAGTGAGACTTTGTACCAAATACATAAATGAAAACATGAAAAAAAAAAGGGGGCTGGGGAGATGGCTCAGTGGAATAAGTGCTTCCCCTGGCAAGTGCAAGGGCCTGAGTTCAATCCTCGGTTCTGCAAAAAAAAAAAGCCATAAAAAAAAAAAAAAAAAAAAAAAAAAAAAAAAAAAAAAAAAAAAAAAAAAAAAAAAAAAAAAAAAAAAAAAAGGGGCTGGGGAGATGGCTCAGTGGAATAAGCGCTTCCCGGGCAAGCGCAAGGGCCTGAGTTCAATCCCCGGTTCTACCAAAAAAAAAAAGATATACCAAACAACAAATATATCAGCCATCTTCAACAAAGGTGGCCAGGTTAAAAAAAGAAAAAAAAAATTTAAAAGACTTAGTTGTCATGAGTCAGACACATGGACTTAAATATCACATGGTTGGCCAGGGAGATAGCTCAGCAGCTTAAGTGCTTGCCGGGCAAACACAAGGTCCTGAGTTTGATCTCGGTACCAAAAAAAAAAAAAAAAATCACAAGATTCCTCCTTAATGAGGACAAACACATTAAAGAGCAAGCAGCGAGGCAGAGTTTTGCAAATGGGAAGGGAACCAAGAAATGGATGAGGAGGAAGGGAAGGAAGGAAAAGAGGACTGATATGGGCTATGCATGTGCACCAACTCCCCACATTGGAAGCAATCATTGTGTCATAGACATGGACTGATAAAAACTGCAAAACATATAAAGATGGGGGACCAGTGAGACAGCTCAGTGGTCTAAAGTGCCTGCTTAGGCAAGCTTAGGCAAGTGCAGGGACAGTGGTTCAACCCCTGGCACCACATGCCATGTCAGCCCCAGGTGGGCTGAGCTGGCCACAAAACCATAAAAATAAAAATGAAGATGGGAAAAGAAACAGGAGGGCACTCACCAAGGTCAGAAGAGACCTTCTCAAACTGGCTGAGGGCAGCACCGGCATTTGCGGACAGGAAGGCCTCATCATCTGCAGTCAGCTGTGCAAAAGAGGCACAGCGTGCTGGGTCAGAGGTCATGTGGGCCTCCAGGGAGAATAGTTGGGAATATCTCAGTGGGGCGGAAACTAGAGCACAGGTCAGAATTTCAGCAACAACATGTCCCGCCTTTCCCAGGCCTGATGCGGTCAGTTACTGCGGTACCTTCTCTCCAAGCTTTCGGAGGGCTGTGAGGATCTCCACTTTCTGCTGAGTGTACAGCTCTCTCCCCAGCTTGCCCACCATCAGATCTCTGTCCATCTACAGGAATGATGTAGGCACATGGCAAGAAAAATGGTCAGCGCATGAAATCCAGCTCTCTAGCTTTCCCTCCTAAAGAAACTGTCTATCTGATTTGAAGTATGAAGAATGAAGCACAGAAAAGGTGAAGAGGATGAAAAAGGAATCAAGATGCCCATGCACCAACCCTCTACGATGAATGGAATCATTACGTACTACAAAGTAAATGGTACTGTAATCTAAAAAATGGATTCTGGAGTCATAAGCTGGCATGGTGATGCACACGTGTCTTCTCAGCACTGGAGAAACTGAGGCAGCAGGGCCACCATGCATTGGAGGCCAGCCTAGTCTACACATTGTGTTGAAGACCGGCCTGAATTACATAGTGAGACCCTGTCTCAAGAAAAGGAATTACAGAAATGTGAGGTGTGGTGGCACACAGCTTGAGTTTCAGCACCCTGGAAGGCTGAGGGAGGAGGACCAAATAGGGGGCCAGCATGAGAGACTTAGTGAGACTCCTCTCACAGTGAACAGTAAACATGGCTGGGGTGCAGCTCCATGTGATGCCCTGGGGTACAGTCTATGACTGGTGGTGAACTTACAGCACTCGTGCTGCCGTGGCTGCTTGTGTTGTTCAAAGCTCTAACAAGCTCACCAGCACTGCTCTATAGGCTTGAATGAAGTAAGTGGAACCTAAATTAATATTCCATTCACATAAGAAACACTAATGTATACAGCATATATTGGTACTATTTTAAGCGTATTTATATGTTTGTTTATTTGAGAGTCTTACAATTAGTTAACCTGTAGGCTATCACAATGAGCAAATTCTCAGGCTGAGAAGAAAAACACACACAGTGGCCTGATCAATTGCAGGAACTTTACCTCTGCTAACCTTGTCCGAAGCTGACCAGGTTGCTTCTTTGCGAACAATCTGATGACCTCTGGGGTTTTAAAGGCCTGGCTGATGGCCGCCTGAATAGCCTAGAAACACAGAGAGGCAAAAGCTAACCCAAACATTCCCACGAGTCAGATTTGCATTGCTGACTGGCTGGCATGATGAATGGGTCTTTGTTCATTGAGACTGTTATGAAATCAGTTTTCATTTCCTATTCCTGTGCATTTCCCTGGAGCCAAAGGCATAAAGACCTGCCTGGGTGTGCAGAAATGGACATTCATCAAGAAGGCATGCCCAAGACAGGAGCGTCTTCTATCAGAAAAACACGTATGCCCTGAGGAGAAAAGGAACAAAAGTCCTGCCTACCAGCTGCATTCCGCTGAGCTCATCCACCAAAGTCATATTTCCAGACATGATTTTCTTCAGTGAATCATTAAATTCACTCAGCTGCTCCAGAGTTTCCTTTTTGGTCTCTTCATAATCATCCGTGTCAAGTTCCTCCCTGGGGTACAGTGAGCAGCAGAAAGAGAGTTCCAAGGGGAAAGAGCAACCTTAGTGCTTGCCAGAGCAAGGCTGAAGGGAAACAGCACAATTCTAACCATAGATGTTGCCAGAGTTGGGGTGTGACCATGGTCATCTTCTTCAGCACGTTCATTTTAATAGTAAAACATTTTTCTTTTACCCAAATCAGTCATAGTTAACAAACATACAATAAATTATTAGGGGGGAAGTACTAAGGATTGGACCCAGGGCCTTTGAATTGAATGCTACATTCCTAGCCCTTGTATTTTTATTTTATTTATTTATTTTTTATTTTTTTGCAGAACCGGGGATTGAACTCAGGCCCTTGAGCTTGGCAGGGATGCACTTATTCCACTGAGCCATCTCCCTGGCCCCTGTATTTTTATTTTATTTGTATAGTTTTTTTTGTTGTTGTTGTTGTTTTGTTTTTGTCTTGAGACAGGGTCTCTATGCAGTTCAGGCTGGCCTTTGTAGAGCAGGCTGGTCTCAAACTTACAATGATCCTTCTGCTTAGACTCCCGAGTCCTGGGATTACAGGTATGTGTCACTCACCTGTCTAATATATATATGTATTTTTTTTTTTAATACCAAAAATTGAACTCAGGTGCTTATGCCACTGAGCTGTCTCCCTGGCCCTGGATGTGTTTTTTGAGATAAGATCTCACATATAGTTCAGGCTTCCCTTGAATGCATTATGTGAGACTCAGACTAGCCTCAAACTCAAGGGAATCGTCCTGCCTCAGCCTCCCAAGTGCTGGGTTTATAGGCATGTGGCACTGGATTCAGTTTATAAATAATTTTTTTTTTGTTTTATTGAAGTACAAATATCAATGAGACAGTTTTAAGATACCTTGACAAGATGGATTTGACAAATTAATACATTGCAAACTCTTTTCATAATGTATAAATAATTATTTTTACAAAATATTTTATTGGATTTTTTTCACAACAACCTCAAGGGTTCAGCGCTAAGGCCAGCTGTTAACCCTGAGCAGACTAGGACAGAGCATGCCAAAGTCATGCCAGATGCATGGCTGCCTTATTTCTAAGGAGGATTTGGAGCAGCCAAAAGTAAAGTTAAAAAAAATACCACCAGAAGAGCCCTGCAGCGGAGGCTGAGCTGCCGCCTCTGCGGTGCCTGCCATGAAGACGCAGGGCTCCCGGCATCAGACTTGTCCTGGTTTGGTGTTCGGCTTCTATTTTGGGTTCTTTGGTGTGTTTGCTGTGGAGTCCTGGGGCTCAGAGCCACCCCCTCCTCAGCAACAGCCCCACAGCTACTCCCCTAGTGATGGCACTTATCCACTGCTGCATCCTGCTCCCAGCCCTTTTATTTATTTTTTATTTTGAGACAGGGTCTCACTAAACTGCTAAGTTGCTGGGGCTGGCTTCAGAATTTTCCATCCTGCAGCTCAGCCACCAGAAGTGCTGGGATGACAGGTGTATACTGCTGCACTTGGCGACAGCAGCTTCCCAAAGTCTACGGTATGGACTTGGGCAAGGTAGTGAGCAGAGCCAAGCCTCAGTTTATCTCCACAGCTCTTGGTAGCTATGGCGCCCAATTAATAGGGTAGCTGTGATCATTATTTATGAGATAAAGAATGTGCTTGGCATACATAGTAACAGGCGCCTGATAAACCGCTGTTGTTACTTTACGATGGATCACTAATGGTAGGAAAGATTTTGTGTCCTCTACAAACACAATCTTTGTCATCTGAGTAAAATAATGTTTATATTATTAAATATTTACTTCAAGTAACAGCTCCCACTTAGCCCTGCCTCACTCTAGCCGAGTTGTCATATTCTCTGTGGTCTTGCAAGGCTTTAAAAGCTGCCCTGAGCACCCTGTTTGTTTCTTCATTTCTGAGCTCAGGAGTGAAACCCCAGCCCTAGGTGTGCTAGGTACCCACTCCACGCTGAGCTCCAGCCACAGCCCAGAGCCAGTCCTGAGGCATCCAGGCTGAAGCGGGACCTCAGGAGCGCGTGCCAGGCAGCCTCATGTAACACTGATGAGGAGGTGGGATGATGTCCCCCTCACAGAGCTGAAGTGTCTTGCTGGAGTCCACATGCATTAGCTAAGTACTTATAAGACTTCCGCATCCCATGCTTTGGAACTCTAAAGCCTGCTCTGAGTTTGCTCCTCTAAAAGACAAAGCGCTGTGAAAGATACGGCAGGGGAAATGCAAATCACATGAGGGCGGGTGGGTGGAGGCCACAGTCTATCGCAGAAGGGAGCTGCTTCTCTGCATCAGAGCACACTCTACCTGCACTCCTCCAGATCTTGTAGCTGCTGCATGAGTCTGTCCAGCTGCTCTTCTAAATTCTGCTTCAATTTGCTGGTCTCTGTCTTCCCTCTGGAAGCCATTCTAATCCCTCTGTAGAACAGTAAGTCTGTACTGAAGAGATTCACAATTATTAATATTAATTAAACTTATTTATTCATTTATTTATTATGCATTTAGTACAGGGTCTGTAGGGTCTCACTACACAGATTGGACACATAGTGATTCTCCTGTTTTCAGCCTCCCAAGAGCTGGGACTATAGGTGCGTGCCACCACGACTAGCCTCAACTGCCATTCAGCACGCCCTGAGCTGGCACAGCATGGAGGGGATCAAACCCCAGCCACTGCACTCTACCTAAGCAGGCACTGTAGTCCACTGAGCTATCTGGCCGGCCCACTTAAACTTATTTATTTTATTTACTTATTTTGTCTTTTTGAGACAGGGTCTCACTATGTAGCTCAGGCTGGTCCTGTGCTCACTTTATAGCCCAGGCTGGTCTGGAACTTGCAATGATCCTCCTGCTTTAGCTTCCTGAGAAAATTAATTAAATTTAAGTCAAATTTAAATTTAAAGCCTACATTCTTAGTTTCAGGTATGGGAAAGATATTATACAAATAAACAAAACTTAGGTATTCTACTTTGAACTCATACAGTAATATGAGTTCCTCACAAAATTGCCCCAAGTCTTCTCTTTTAGTTTGCAGTGTGGGTGACAGAAGGCAGGTCCTGTGCCTCCTAGAGAAGTGTGCTACCCCGGGGTGCAGCCCAGTCACTAAGTCTTCCTGATTTGACAATTCATTAGATGTCTCTGCTACTGGTCCTATCTTTTTACTTTATTTATTGGTATGTTTTTGGTATAGGGTCTCACTATGCAGGGAAGTGCTTATTCCACCGAGCCATCTCCCCAGCCCTCGGTCTCACTATGCAGCTCAGACTCCTACTGATTTTGTTTTCAGCCTCCTGAGCAGTGGGATACAGTCACATACCACCACACCCTGTCTCAGTGGCTGGCTCAGCACACCCAAGGTTGGGGCCTGTGTGGCAGGTAGTGCCAGGGTTGAACCCTGGTCCCTGCATTTGCCTAAGCAGGTAGTCTGCTGAGCTATCTCACCAACACTTACTGGTAACTACCTTATTTAAAACAAATTTGGTGGATGAATACACATATTTATAAAGGAAAAGTTTAGATGTGACTTTGCTTTGCAAAATGATTTATAGGGGTTGGGGAGATGGCTCAGTAGAATAAGTGCTTGCCTGGCAAGTGAAAGAACCTGAGTTCAATCCCTAGTTCTGCAAAAAAAAAAAAAAAAAAAAAAAAAAAAAAAAAAAAAAGATTTATAGTGAATTTTATAAAATAAATCCAGCTGGGTGTGGTGGCGCATGCCTGTAATCCTAGCACTCAGGAGGCTGAGGCAGGAGGATTGCTGTGAGTTTGAGACCAGCCTGAGCTACAAAGTGAGCTTAAGGCCAGCCTGAGCTGCATAGTGAGACCCTGTCTCAAAAAGACAAAAATAAAATAAATCCATATTATACAGCATACTATTCATTTTCATCTTATAAGTACACACACACACACACACACATACAAAGTACATTCCACACCTCAGGATGTTACACACACACACACAGTACATTCCATGCTTCAGGATGTTCCTGGTATTACCCTGCTGGAATACATTTTCTTTTTGAAATCTCTGTCTCTCTCTCTCTCTCTCTTTTTTTTTTTTTTTTTTTTTTGGTGGAACCGGGGATTGAATTCAGACCCTTGTGCTTGCCAGGGAAGCGTTTATTCCACTAAGCCATCTCCCTGGCCCCTGGAATACATTTTCCTAACTTGTGGGAAGAACAGATTTTTGTAGGGGAGAAGGGGAACTAGGGACCAAATCCAGGGTTCTCTATCGCTGAACTACACCTCTAGCCCTATTTATTTATTTATTTATTTTTGAAATGGGGTCTTGCTATGTGGCCCAGGCTGGCCTAGAAGGCTCTGTATTTGCTTACCAAAACTGGGAAAAATTGGGGGAAATAAATCCATACCTTGAAATTTAACTTTTATTTTTTTCTATTTTTGTTGTGCTTAATGCAGGGAGAGAACTCAGTAGAATAAGCGCTTGCTTGCCTGGCAAGCACAAGGGCCTGAGTTCAATCTCCAGTTCCACAAAAAAAAAAAAGAAAAAAATCAATTAAAAAATAAATAAAGGGCCAGGAAAATGACTCAGTGGAATAAGTGCTTCCCTAGCAAGCACAAAGGTCTGAGTTCAATCCCTGGTTCCACCAAATTAATAAATAAAATCACAAGTTTGTGATCTATGATAAAAATAACACAGTATGATGTGGAATATAGAAGAAGCAGGCAGTTCTCATTCATTTACCTATTAGTATCATTATTTATTACGTCATTTTTTTGTGTGGCAGAACTCGGGATTGAACTCAGGTCCTTGCGCTTGCCAGGGAAGCACTTATTCCACTGATCCATCTCCCTATTATGTCTTTTTGAGACAAGGTCTTGTGCAGTTCGGGTTGGCCTTGAACTCTCTTTGTAGCTGGTCTGGAATTCGCAATGATCGTTCTGCCTCAGGGGTCAGGGAGATAGCTCAGTAGAATAAGTGCTTGCCTGGCAAGTGCAGGGTCCTGAGTTCTATCCCTGGTACCCCCGTCCAAAAAAAAGTTTCCTGCCTCAGCCTCCCAAGTCCTGGGATTATAGGTGTGTGCCACCATGCCCAGCTCATTCTTTTACTAACTATTCAGTACATTTTGTCTGCCTGGGATTGCTTTAGAAGGGAAAGGTAAAATAGGAAAAAATCAAAGGCCTTATGAAGGAGACACTTGAACTAGATCTTGAAAAATTTTAGCATAGCACACTAACTTCTGACTAAATTTGGAGAACAGAAAGTCAGCGTGCTTCTTTTCTTAGTCCTCCCTGCACCTAATACACAACAGACACTTGATAACTGGATCAAGTATATAAAGGCTCAACATTTTATTTTGGGAGTGCTGGTGGTTAAACGCAGGGCCTTCCGCACGCTAGGGATACACTCTTACTCTTAACCTTCATAAAATTTGAAAGGCAAAGCTATTTCAGGGAAGATAAAGGTACATGAAGACTTAACCCGGTGCTTCAGATGGAGCCTAGACAGACCTGACTCGCCAGCACCCCCCAGTGTTGAACAGAGGTGATGCACTTGTCACCGAAAATAGGCAGGGCTGGCAGCTACTGCCACCCAGGCAGAAGGAGCTCTTAGCCGGGCGTGGTGGCGCATGCTTGTAATCCCAGCACTCGGGAGGCTGAGGCAGGAGGATTGTTGTGAGTTCGAGACCAGCCTGAGCTACAAAGTGAGCTTAAAGCCAGCCTGAACTGCATAGCGAGACCCTGTCTCAAAAAAAACAAAACAAAACAAAACAAAAAAAAAAAAAAAAAAAAAAAAAAAAAAAAAAAAAAAAAAAAAAAAAAAAAAAAGACAGAAGGAGCTCTTAAGAGGATCAGCAGTCTACTAGACCTCTGAACTTCCGCAGTGTTGATGGCTCTCAAATCGCTCAGACCTCGGATCATGAAATTCCGAAGATTGTCAACTTGAGGAAAGCGCAACGGTTCTTTAGGGTGACAGGAGGGGCGAAGTTCAAACCATTCGGGGGCGGGGTTGGACGAGGAAAGGGAACTCCTGAACAAATTTTATGTGCTCTTTATGAACTTGGCCTACAGCAATCCGGGTAAGTACTCCCCCTCGAAACACACCCTTTATTTCTACGCGGGTGTGAGCTTTATATAATCAGGGGACGGCGCCTCAGGCAGCCTTTGTCGAAGTTTTCCTAGGAAGACAGCCGGACACATCTTCAGGGCAACAGTCAAACCCAGAGCACACCTTTTCCTAGACGAAAAAGCACCACCCTCAGGGTCGGGGTGAGGATGAAGCTCCAACCACCGCCGCAATGCTGTCTCCGGGACAGCACCAGAGAGGTTCCTGGGCTCAGGTGTCGCGGCGACCCGGCCTGACCAGGCCCCGACTGCCACCAGAGCTGGTCGTGAACCCGCCGCCCCGAAACCTCTTTCAGATCAGAGCCGGGATAGCCCCGAAAGACCGGGAGGGGCCGCCTGCTTCCCGCCCTGCCGCGGGTCCCAGACTTTCCAACCAGGGGCCCCGCCTACCTGAGAGCCGCGGTCGCCGGACCGCGCAGAGGAGCACTTCCGCCTGACGCACCCACTTCCGGCTCCTGCAGCCAATGAACGCGCGGCCACTGTGTTCCCCTCGCTGGCGTCCGGGCTGCTGTTATCTCCCCGAGGACTGGGCCCGTGTGGGTGTGGGCCAGTGTTGCGGAGAGGCCGTGGTAAGCCCCTCGCCCGGATCCCCTCGTCCGGTCACTAGCAGAATCATTGGGGACCCCCACATCGCTTCACAGAATGGTAGGGAAGGTCCCGGCGGCAGCCCCCCGGGGAAAGTCATTAGGTTCGTCTCTCTGTGGGACCGTACACCTGGGGGAATTTCCCTCTGACCTTAGGACCGGGCGAACTCCCTTTCGAGAAGCGCCTGGGGCGGCCACCCGTGGGCTTGGTAGATGGGGGCGGGGTTCGGGGTCGCTTCCCTGAAAGCAGTTCGTCTCTCGCGGCCGCCCACCGGGGCAGCACTTTAAAAGCTACCAAGCGTGGTCGCGCACACCTCTAATCCTAGCACGCGGGAGGCTGAGGCAGGAGGATCGCCGGGAGTTCGAGGTCAGCCTGAGCTACATAGTAAGTACTGTCTCAAGAAGAAGAAAAAAAGGCTTCCAGAAACTAGGTGGACATTTTTTCCCGTGATCTCAGCCCATCTTCCTGAAGAGCAGGAATCCCTGGGATAACAGGGAAGGTTTATGGCAACGTAGTGTCAGAGGTGCATGGTCATTCACATTTGTATCCTGGTTCAGGATCGATCTTCAACTTTGATGACAGTAGAGCTCTGCAGGATGTTTGCCCCTGGCGCTTTTATCTGATTATGGATTTGTTTATTGCCAACATTTTTTTTTTTTTTTTTTTTAGAATTAGAATTTGGATACAAAAACCCCGTTTCTAACCTACTTTTAGCGTACCTTACAAAGCACTTAGGATCGACAGGAAATGCCTGTTACATTCATGTGCTTAACTTTCAATGCATGAGTGTGTGGCAGTGTCAACGTTATATATAGGGAAAATGTAGTTCACAATGACAAATAGTACCAAACAAAATTGAAAAACATACTTCCTTTTTAAAACTGTATGTGTTTGTGTGGTATTGGGGCACTGAATGCAGGGCCTTTGTTAGGCAAGCCGGGAGTCTACCATTGTACTGTATCAAAATTATTTTTAAAAATTTTTGAGAGGGCCTCACTAAGTTACCTGGCCTGGCCTCCAATTTGTGATACTCTTGCTTAAGAGTAGCTGAGATTACAGGTGTACATTGTGTCCCCAGGAAGGTCTTGTTTAATTAATGGGTACTAAAAGTATATTCCTAGTACCTAAGTGGAGAGATTGGTTTGGGTTCCAGTTATGAAATAAAAATAGAATCCATGCGCTAGGACAGGAGGCAGAGAAGAAATTAGAGCAAGAGAGACAGTGTGTTAAGGAGGTAGTCACAGGAGATAGGGTTAGGAAATTGATCTCACCACTGGGAATGTAATGGGAAACCAGAATGTAATGGGAGTGAGTAGGGAAAATGCTGGGGCAGATGAAACTTGAGTGAGTAACAAGAAGGACCTTGAACCAGGCATGGTGGAGCACACCTGTAATCCAGCACTCAAGAGGCTGAGGCAGGAGAACCGAGTTAGGGGTCAACCTGAGTGTGTGCACGAGCTTGAGTATGTGTGTGTGAGAGAGATGGATCCAACCCAGGGCAGAAGTGCATCTCCACCCTTTTCTTGATGAACTTGAGGGTGCGCTTGTCCTTGGAAACCTTGAGTAGCTCCATGGCATGCCACTTGTAGGGGGCAAAGCTGCACACCTCCCGTATTATGTCCTGCATGAACTTAGTGTTTTTGGTGAGGTGTCCACGATGGCGGCTGTGCCTCACATTCTTAGTCACTGTTCTTCTGAAAAGGCATGGAAGGGTCAGCAAGATAGCTTAGTGAACTGAGCACCTGCTTAGGCAAGTGCGGGGACTGGAGTTCAATCCCTGGCACCACATGCCAGGCACCCAGCAACCAAGCCATGCCACTGAGCCTGCAACCAAGTTTGGGAATGGTGGCACACACCTGTGATCCCAGTGGGGAGGCTAAAAACAAGAGGATCACTATGCGTTCAAGCTGCGTAGTGAGACCCTGTACCAAATGCATTAAAAAGAAAAAGAAAGAAAAGCATGGAGGGGAATTTCAGGTACTTGGCCTTATGGACTGAGAGAGTAGGGTTGTCATCAGCTGAAATCTTTGGGTAGATCAAGTTAGGACAGGTGAGATGAGTTTAGAGAAGAAAAGGACTTTTCAGTGGATATGCACCCTTAATATAAGATGACATTATCTGAGGCTTTTATTTTTTTTAGATTTTTATTTCTATTTTTTGGAGACAGGCTAGCAGCACAGCTCAGGCTGGCCTTGAAATTACAGAAATTCAATCATGGCCTCCCAAGTGCTGGAATCACAGACATGCCCCTGAAGGCTTTTTAACAAGGTCTCACTATGTAACCCAGTCTGGCCTTGAACTTGCTGCAATCCCCCTGCCTCAGGCTGAATACCTGGCTCTTACCTAAGATTTTAGTTTGGAAAATGAGGTCCAGGGAATGTAATAACTGCAGTGTCGTAAAATTGTTTCTGCTCATCATGGTAATTAATTCTGTCAGAGAGTTCCTTGTGGGCATGTATTACTGAGGTGAGCAGTGTGTGGAAGGTGCACAGGACATGGTGGTGTAGACACAGTGCATCTGTGTTAGTCGGCTTCTCCTTTAGTGCTATCAGTCGAACAGAGAAGCAGATGAAGGAAGCACGCCCTGCCCACTTGCCCCAGGGTACTGTTCCTAGCCAGGCTTCATAGCACACATCTGTGATTTCAGCACACGGGAGGCTGAGGCAGGAGGGTCATTGCACATTTGAGGCCAGCTTGGGCTACATAGCAAGATCTTGTCTCAAAAACAAAAACAAAGGGCCAACCAAATAGCTCAGTAGATTAAAGTGCTTGCAAGCAGGCACAGGGGCCCGGGATTCAATCCCTGGGCCTGCTGTGCCAGCCCCAACCGCAGGGCAGACTGAGATGACAATCGAGACTGAATGTGGTTGCGCACACCTGTAATCCCAGCTCTTGGGAGGCTGTAAACAGGTGGATCACTACAAGTCTGATCTAGTAGTGGGACCCTGTAGACCCTTCCTTAAAAGGTGTTCTGCCCATCATCCTGTGTTGGGTGATGTTTATACTGAGTCTGTCCTTCCTAACAGTAGGTACTGTTCTTTAATCAGGAAATGGAGGGCTGGGGAGATAGTTTAGTAGCATAAGTGCCTGCCTGGCAAGCACAGGGTCCTGCGTTCAATCCCTGGTACAGCAAAAAAAAAAAAAAAAAAAAAAAAAAAAAAAAAAAAAAAAAAAGTCACAATCAGGAAATGGAGCTGTCCTGGAAGGAGGTGGGAAGATAAGGGAAGGAGCATTCCTGGCTGCTTTCTGCCCACTTAATGGGCTGTTAGAACACAAGAGATCACTGTGATCCATAAAGAGAAGATCTGTGGCTATTTCTACTCCAGAACTCCATGCCTTAAAAAAAAAATTTCTTTTTTGGAAGAACCGGAAATTGAACTCAGGCCCTTGCACTTGCCAGGCAAACCTATTCTACTGAGCCATCTCCCCAGCTCCCCCCCTCCAAAAAAAATTTAAAGGTGGAAAGGTTTAGCTCACAATTTGTAGAAGTTTCAGCCCACAGTCCACTGGCTCCACATAGGTGGCACATGAGAGAGGGGCTGCAATTTGTGGTGGTGGGAGATAGCGAAAGCAGTCAGGGAGGGAAAGAGAGCAAGAGAAATTTGCATTTTTTTAAATATAGATTTTTTTTTTTTTTTAAAGACTACAAAGAAGAGTTATAAAGAAAAGTGTTAGAAATGATACAAGATTTCACTAAACAAAGTAATGTGAGTCCAAGTGTGGTGGTGCAGGCCTGTAATCCCAGCACTGGGGAGGCTGAAAACAGGAGGATCACTACAAGTCCAAGCTGCATAATGAAACCTTGCACAAAATACAAAAAATAGAGCTGGCCAAATAGCTCAGTGGATTATAGCACCGGCAAGCAGGGGCTGGGGATTCCATCTACCGGCCTGTTGTGCCGGCCTCGCCTCTGGGGCAGGCTGAGATGGCAATTGAGGCTAGGCACGGTGGCACAACTGTAATCCTAGCTCTTGGGAGGCTGTAAACACACAGATCCCTATGAGTCCGATCTAAAAGTGAGACCCTGAATACCCTGTAGTCCCTTTCCTAAAATTAAAAAAAAAAAATAATAATAGGAATTCAACAATGGTTACTGTATTACATGATGCTGTCTTCAAATTAGTTGTTCACCTTACCAGATATAAACATGTAAGGTTCATTTAAAAAGCAAACAATAACAAAGAAGTTATAAAAAATTCAAAAGACAAGCAGAAATCAACAGTACAATTGCCAGGACTATTCTGCATATATATACCCAAATGTATCTTTTCCCCTTCTTACATCTGTCCTTTTCTTCCTCTCAGTTTTTCCTTCCCATTGAACAGTTTCTTTCCCTTTCACAGTATCTGTTGTACCTTTTAGATTTTCATTACTTTTACAAAGTCTCACATGAGCGAGTTAATACTGATAATGTTTGCACATGTAGATCTGATTTATTTCACTTACCAATATGGTTTCTAATTCCATTTATCTACAAAAGCCTCAAGTTTATCTTTTTTTATAGCTGAATAATAATCCATTGTGTAAAAGAACTAATACCTTTTTTGGGGGGGAATGGGGAATCAAACTCAGGACTTCATGCTTGCCAGGCAGGCAGGCTCCTGTGCCACTGAGCTATCTCCTTGGCATAAAGAAGTATTAAGTCGACCTGGTTTAGATGTGCAATCTATGTGCAGGTTTATGTTTGATCTTGTCATCAGCGCTGATGCCCTTAGCAGTAACCCAGCTGATGCCACTAAGTTCACTGGGCAAAAGAGGAGGTCCACAAAGTCACAGCCATGCCCTAGAAGGATTAGGAGGAGACCCTTTCTCTGGGGAATGTGGTTGTGACGGTGACCCTGTGATTTCAATCAATCTATCCCTTTTTGTCCTTTGTCATAAGCCACTAATTTTGTTTGTTTATTTCTTGAGATAGTATCTCACCATGTAGTCCAGGCTGGCCTCAGTTTAGTGGAGATCAGCCTGCCTCAGCCTCCTGAGTGCTGGGATTGTAGGTGTGCACTACCGCACTGGGCTTCAGCTGAGCATTTCCATAGAGCAGGATAAAAGATGGTGTCCCGCTTGCTGACTGCTGACAGTGCTGCCAGGAAGGGCGGGATCCGGAGCCAGCTTCATACCACTGGCTTCAGGTCAGGCTGTGGCCGAGTCACCTGGCAGAGCCAGAGCAGCCCCAGACCTGAGAACTTGGCTGTGGAACACAGTAGGGTCTAGTTAGGCAACTCGGGACCCGGCCCTGAGCCCCCCTTGCCTTGTGCTCTGCAGCCAGTTAGCTCTCAGTGCCTCTGCAGTGTCACCAGCTCGGCGGGTGGGGGCATCCCTGGAGGACAGGTGTGCGGCGACACGGGCAGTCACGTGGGGTGACTCGCTCACCTGTGGACACGAGGCTGCCTGCAGACAGCAGTACAGACAGGTAGTAAAGTTCTGGAGTGGTCTTCTCCTATGTTTGAGAAGGAAAAAAGCACCATGAGGAATGTTTTGTCTTTTAATCAGAAAGCTTATTTTAAAAATTATTTATCTATGGAGGTAGGGATTAAGCCCAGGGCCTTGAGACTGCACTACATCTGCAGCCCATTTGAAAATTATTTTACTTAAAGATGGGGTCTCAGGGTCTCACTAAGTCCCCAGCATGTCCAGGCTGGGCTGGGACTTGGGATTCAGCCTCCCAGAGCTTTGGGATCACAGTCGTGCGCCACCAATGTGACTCCTAATCAGTAGACTTAATAAAATGTCCTCAGGAGTGCTCAGGGAAAGGGCCAGCCAAATAGCTCAGCAGACTAAAGTGCATGCAAGCAGGTGCAGGGGCCGGGGGTTTGATCCTCAGGCCTGCCATGCTGGCCTTATCCCAGGGATGTACTGAGACAGCAAATGAGACTGAGTGTGGAGAGACAGAGAGAGAGAATCACCTCAAGTTCAAGGCCAGTCTAAACTGCATAGTGAAGCCCTGTCTCCAAAACACAAAATAAAATAAATATAAAATAAAATACCAATTTAGCAAGAAATGGAAAATTAATGCTTAATGCCCCAAACTCAGAAGTCACATAGTGGATTTAATGTCATGCCAGCCTTTTTAAATTCTAGGGTTAGGAGTTTAGCTCAGTACTAAAGGGTGTGCCCCGCACACATGAGGTTCTGAGTTCTATCCCCAGCATGAAAAAAACTAAAAAGTGAAAATCAAACTGAAATTCATCCACACACACACAATTTCAGCTGGGCACGTGGCCTATAATCCCAGCATTCTAGAAGGCTGAGGCAGGAGGATGTAGTTTGAGCCCAACCTGGGCAATTTAATAACCCCGTCTCAAAAAAATAAAGTATAAAAAGTAGCCAGGGCTGTAGTTCAGTGTGAACACCCTTGGTTCAATTCCTAGTATTTAGCTAAAGGGGAGTTGGGTTGGGGAGGACAAAAGAGAAAGAAAAAGCATTTGTAGAATTTGGTTAGTTGTGATAGTGCTGGGGACAGAACCCAGGGGCTTATGCATGCTGAGTATATTCTCTATCTCTGAGCTGCGCATTCAACCTCTCATATAACATGTAGTTTTTTTGATTTTTTGAGGTACCAGCGATTGAACTCAGGACCTTGTGTTTGCCAGGCAAGCACTTATACTGCTGAGTTATCTTTCTGGCCCTTGTGTGTTTTGTTTTTGAGACAGGTTCTCACTATGTACCCCAGGCTGGCCTCGAGCTCGTGGCCACCCTCCTGCCACAGCCTCCCAAGCACGGGATTATAGGCATCTGCACCACACCGGCCTTGTAGAATGTTTTCTAAATTTTCCTAGAGAAATGTTTTTCACTGTGACGTGTCTAATTAGGAATTCCATCTCTATGTATCTCTATTTTGGGCATCTGTAGAAAATAAATATAAAAGAGTAGTAGTATATTGCTTATAGCCAAGCTTCTAGATTAAGATGAACCTTCAGAAAGTCAGTATAGAGAAACGTACGCAGTCTGCTGCCAGAACTGTCAGTGCTACCGTGCAGACCCCTTCCCCGAAGGATCCCACACCAAACACCCCGAGCAGCGCCTTCAGTGCTGCTGGCACCGGGTCCAGTCGCGTGAGCAGCACTGTGAGACCTGAAAGGGCAGAGATTGGCACCACTTTGCTGGGTTCCTCATCTCAGGAACACGCTGCTCTTCGCAGGAGTGAGCTTGAGACAGGGGCTTGCTGTGGAGCCCAGGCTGGCCTCAGACTCGAGGTGACCCCCCTCCTCAGCCTCCTGAATGCTGGGATTCCAGGCGTGTACCGCCGTGTTTGACTGTAGATTCATATTTAAATTATAGGTCAGCTACAAGAATTAGCAGAGTTTTAAAGACTTCTCTCTTCATCTGAATTTTATTTATTTATTTGAATCAAGGGTTCAGTATAGTTAAAGCTACCCACCCCTGCATCCACTATATAACCCAGGCTGGTCTCTAACTTACAGCAATCCTCCTGCCCCAGCCTCTCGAGCGCTGTGATTACAGGTGCTTGTGCCACCATACCCAGCCTCATCTGAACTTTATTTATTTATTTTTATTTTTATTTTTGGCAGAATCGGGGGTTGAACTCAGGCCGTTGTGCTTGCTAGGGAAGTGCTTACTCTCCTGAGCCATCCCCCTAGCCCCCTCATCTGAACTTTAAATGTGACCTTCTTGATGAGGTCCAGTCCTAAGTGTTTTGTTCTGCTAATGCTGAGCAAACAGTAGGCACCAAATGCGTGCACGGCCGATGACTGTGCGCTCACCAGTGGTGAAGAGCGTCAGGACGATGCTGCCGACCAGGTTGGTCAGGAGGGGCTGACTGCAGTGTCGAGACGATCGGGGCCTGAAAGTCGAAAGTGCTGGCTGAGAATTTGATTCATTCATAATGAGAATTCTCCACCTAAGTCATTGCTGGGTGCTGCCAGCCATGGATTCTAAGCCTACAGCTGACACTAGGTTCACCTTGGCTCTGGGCTACTCACTTCTCCTCAGAACTTTGGTAATAGTAACAGTTATTCCAGGACTTGGGAGGCTAAGGCAGGAGGATTGCCATGAGTTCGAGGCCAGCTTGGACTACATAGCAAGACCCTGTCTCAAAACAATTTTTAAAAAAGGAGAAGAAAAGAAAAGAGATGCCCAGCTAAGACCTTATCTCGAAAGAGAACATTTTTTCTCACATGTGGAGGATCGCAATCTTTGAGTTTTTGTTTGGCAGGCTGGTCCTGCTTCCTGTCCTGGGTGACAGTGCTAGCTGGCTGCTCTCCTAGAGCAGCACCCAAAGCAGAATGAGCAGCAGCTTGCAAGAGTTACTCGGTTGCATGGGCCCTGTTGTTCCTGGCAACAGACATCAGCTAAGCTGGACTGCAGGTCTCCAGAGATTCCCCGTGGGTGTGTCACCGCCCTATCTCCCTTGTCACTGCTCCTGGTACTAGGAGCATAGATCCACAGTGGCACTCAGCCCCGATCACTGCTGTCCCCAGTGCAGTGACACTGCCCACTTTCAAAGAGGTAGGCAGGTGAGGGGGGGTACCGAGGACCCCAGAGCCGGCCTCCCCAGGAATACCTGAAACTCCGCCACAGGTGTGGCCCGCGGCTGGGGCAGGAAAGGGACTAACCTCAGCAGCACGTAGACCTGGATCACCACGGCGCTGAGCCCAAGCACGAGCACGGTGACCTGCCTGCATGGGACACAGCAAGTGACATTTTATGATTCTTGTCTGGTCGTAAAATGACTTCAAGAGGCAGGCCTGGTGGCACATGCCTATAATCCCAGCATTCAGGAGGCTTAGGCAGGAGGATTGCAATGAGTTCAAGGTCAGCCTGGGCTATACAGCAAGACCCTGCCTCAGAAAAACCAAACCAAAGTAAACCAAACCAAACCAGACTGGCTTAATGTTTATAAAATGTTACATTAATGTTTATATCTCTGTTTTTAGAACTTGAAAAGATCTGCCATTTAAGATTAGAAGTAAAAAAAATAAGAGGGCTGGGGAGATGGCTCAGTGGAATAAGTGCTTCCCTGGCAAGCACAAGGACCTGAGTTCAATCCCTGGTTCCGCCAAAAAAAAAAATAAAAGTAAGTTCAGTTGAGCTTCTCCATAGGGAGAAGCAAGCCCCTTTTCATTGTGCTAGGGAGGGACACTTACAGTCTGAGCCAGTGCGACCTGGGCAGCCAGCAGTGCACGCGATAGGCCGTGTGGGCCAAACAGAAGTGAATCATGGCGACACCAGCCCGGCCCTGTGGGGAGATGCAGAGAGCCACGGCCCCGGCGGCTGGGCTCTCTGTCCTCTGCTTGCAGACGCCTGGGAACCTGAGCTGGGGCTTGGGGACAGGCACTGCCTGTGCCAAGAGACAGAGAGATCAGCTTCCCCAGGTGGCTTGGAAACCCGAGCTCTGCTGCCCTGGACAGGAAGGATCCAGAGCTCTGGGGTCCCCTCTGTTTCCTTTGAATTTCAGGACCAAATGATTGGGAACATGGATGTGACTGTCCCTTCCTTTACTTCACAGCTGCCCCCACAGTGTCCTGCAATGCCCAGGCACTGCGTGGAGGTGCTGGAGGCTGAAGCGGGAGGATGGCTGTGAATTTGAGGCCAGCCTGGGCTTCATAGTGAGAAACTATCCAGGAAGGAAGGATGGAAGGAAAGGAGGAAGGGAGGGAGGGAAGGAATGGAGGGAGGGGGGAGGGAAGGAGGGAAGAAGGAAGGAAGGAAAGACGGAAGGGAGGGGAGGGAGGAAGGAAGGAAGGACGGACGGACGGACAGAATTATTTTAGGAGAAATTGTGGTAAAAAAAAAAAACTTCTTTGGGATCCACGATTCCACACATATTAAGCACTTACTCCCCAAGCTACATCTCCAAGCCCCCTCAAATTTCTGTTTAGTGAAGTTAATTAATGTACAGCAGTGGGGTGCTGCTGAAGGCCTTGCATTTGCTAAGCAAGTGCTATATGGAGCTACACCCCTAGGCTCTAAATATGTTTTGGTTTGGTTTGGTTTGGATTTTTTTGAGATGGTCTCTGTGTATAATTAAGGCTATCACTGAGCTCACTATGTAGCGCAGGCTGACCTTGAACTGGCAACAATCCTCCTGCCTCAGCCTCCCTTAGCTGGTTTGGTTTTTTTGAGACTGGGTCTTCAGAGTTCAGGCTGGCCTTGAACTCACTGCCTAGCCCAGGCAGGCTGTGCACATACAGTGCTCCTCCAGAGTGCTGAGATTGCAGGTGTGCACTACCGTACCTGCCCCAACCCCTCCCATGTCTTGTATTAGTTCTTATCAAGTAAAATACTTGATAAGAACCTTGTGTTTGCACTGGGTGGGAAGCGATAGTGTTAGGTCATGTTGATGGGGAGAAGCAGGCCCTAGGGTTTACTGGGGAGAGGAAGCTGTCATTGTGTCAGTCACTGACACCTCTAAGTAGCTCGCCCTGTTCCTGGGTTTGCCTGTGAGTCACTGATCCCAGTGGGCTGAGGATCTCTGGGCCCCAGGAGGCTGGCTGTGGTTCCCTGGCCAACCTGGCTGCGGTCACAGCAAGTGGCTGGCTGGCCTGGCTGGACCCCAGTGCCCCTCCCCATGTGTCCTGTGGCATGGGCCGCAGGGCAGAGAGTGCAAGGGCAGGAAGCCGCTGTGCGGGTTAGATGTACCGTCTGTTGGCCTGAAGCTGCTGGGCTCCAGTGTAGTTGCATTGAGCTGGTGAGACGCGTAAGGAGTGGAGCCTTGGCCAGGACGTTGCTGAGTGGCACAGCAACTGCCTGTCAAACACAAGGTCCTGAGTTTGATTCTAGGTACAAAAAAACATGGGGCCTCAAGCTGGGCACCTGTGATCCTAGTCCTTGGGAGGCAGAGGCAGGAGGATCTTAAGATCTCTTTTTTTTTTTTTCAGACTTAATTCATTTTATTTTTCTCATGTAAAAACCCTTTATGTTGCAGCTACTGCTGGAGCTTGAGTCCTCTGGACAGAGACTCTGGTGTGGGTGTTCACAAGATGGTCTGTGAATTCCTGATGAGGAGACTTGGTGAACGCAGTCTCTTTCCAGAGGTCAGGGGTCAGATCGCTGTAGGTCTTGGCATCAAAGGTGGCCTTAGCCAAGTTGCCCACAGTAGCAGTGCAGCCCCCAGCAGAGGTGTAGCAGTCAGCAGCAGCAGCTTCTTGGGCACAGGGGCTGCGACAATGCCAGTGCCTCTGGAAGATTTGAAGGCCAATCTGAATGACCAAGAGGCATAACAATACTATCTAAAAAAAAAAAAAAGAAAAGAAAAAAAAAAAAAAAACTGGGCGGGGTGGTACATGCCTGTAATCCTAGCACTTGGGAGGCCGAGACCCATGGATTGCAGTGAGTTTAAGGCCATCCTTGGTGACAGCTGAAGGCCAGCCTGAACTGTGTAGGGAGACCCAGTCTCAAAAAATGTTTACTTGGTTAAAGAGGTAAAATAAAACTAAATTGCATAATTTTTTTGTGTTTTTTAAAGTATGGCCTTGTAGAAAGTAATGAGATCATGGAGGGTTCTTAGGGTAAGTTCTCAAGAGCAGGTTTTTCTGAAGAAGGGGGGCTGCAAATGGGCTGGCCTTGAACTTGCTGTAATCCTCCTGCCTCAGCCTCCTACATGCCGGGATGACAAGGTGTGCGCTGCCACACCCAGCTGCTTGTGTCCCATTCTTTTGGAAAAGTGGGTTATAGGGAATAGAGAGGTAGATTGCATGCTTTTGTCCCCTGCTATGCACTCACAGGGCTGAGGAGGCATCTGCATTCCTCGGCCACAAATCACTTTCCATTAGCTGTGTTTATCCATATGGTTGTGATGAAAACAGGGAGGGTCTCAAACAACCTGTAATCTGATTTCCATTCTTTGTCCCATGTAGATGACAGGGGAGGCATCAGAGGTTCCCATGTAGATCAGCAACTTCCGGTGTCACCATGGAGAAGCCAGAGAGGACAGAAGTGGTTCTTCTGGCATGTGGCTCCTTTAACCCCATCACCAACATGCACCTCAGGCTGTTCGAGCTGGCACGGGACTACATGCACGCGACAGGTAGGGAGGGTGGCCGCCATGAGCAGCCAGGGCTCAGTGGGTCCCCACAGTGTAGACACTTGATCAGCTGGCCACATAGCCCCAAAGGAGGGCAAGTTGTGTCCAGGGAAGGTTGGGGCGCCTGGCTG